>PVJN01013958.1:0-50719 GCA_004026805.1 Lasiurus borealis | reverse complement strand
CTATTTCTCCCACTAGGCTGCAAAGTCTGTACTACTGCATCTCCAACTCTGAAACAATGCTCAAATATTTACTGAATGACTGAGTTAATGTGTTGCAGAATTATTGAAAAGTTTGAAATTGCTTTGTATTTGGAAAATACTTTAAGTCCATCGTCTCCCACTTTCTTTTCTTTTGAAAAATGAACACCTATCTTCTTCCCAGGGCACTTTCCTCATACCTCGATCCTCCTGGCTGAGCCCCACACCATTAGCAATCTCTGTACAACATCTGCTGCTCTGTTGGA
This sequence comes from Lasiurus borealis, assembly GCA_004026805.1. NCBI lineage: Eukaryota > Metazoa > Chordata > Mammalia > Chiroptera > Vespertilionidae > Lasiurus > Lasiurus borealis. Next base: position 50,435 of record PVJN01013958.1, on the reverse strand, counting down.
GTTTTAGAAAGCTCTTATTATTCACTGAATAACAACATCTAAATTGATTCAATGTTCAGTGAAAATGACATTTCTAGGCCTGGTTATAACAACTGTTCAAATATTTTGACTTTACTACCAAAAAGAATTGAAGTGCCTTCAACTTTTTCAAATGACAAGTTATTTTGAGAAAATATACTGAAGGGAATCTCTGTGACCAATGAGACCTTATAATGAAGTGACTTATTTGACAGGAAAAGTTAGTTTTAGAATTCTGTTTGAATTCTAAGCAGTGTTTTCCTGAGAAAGAAAGATGAGTTTGGGCACTTATAGGTAGCATCGTTTCTGTGTGCTGATCTTGAATCAGTCTTATTGGGATGAAGTCAGCAGAACTTTCTTAGGCAGTCTGACTTTGCTCAGCATGTTTCAAGTATATACCTATTCTGAAGACAACAGAGAAATCTCACTTTATGATTGTAGAAATAATATATACTCAATGTAGGAGACTTAGAAAAAATAAACCCTCCCAAATATCAATACCAAGAGATAGTAACTGTTTTGAAATTTTGAAATAATTTTAACCCTAGAGATAACTTGTAAATATAGTTGTGGTAGGAAAAATTAGTACCCAAAGATATTCATGCCCTAATCTCAGAAGCCCCTGAATACATTATGCTATATGGCAAAGGAGACTTTGCAGATGTATTTAAAGTTACAAACCTTAAAATATAAAGATGAGGTGAGAACAATCTAATCACATGGACATTTAATTGCTGTGAACTTTCTCTGGCTGAAGTCAGAGAGATTCAAGCATGAAGACTCAACACACTTTCACTGGCTGTGAGTTGGAAGGGGCCATGTGGGAAAATCAGAGAGAGGCATCTGGGAGATAAGGCTGGCCCCTGGCTGACAGCCAGCAAGGAAATGGAACATCCTTCTATAATTTGCAAGGACCTGAATCCTGTCAACAACCCGAGTGAGCTTGCAGGAGGACCCTGAGTCCCAGACAAGAACTAAAGCCTCCCTGGATACCTTTTAGCCTGGTGAGACTCAGAGCAGAGGCTCTAGCAATGCATGCCAGACCTCTGCAAGACAATACAGTCAAAAAAGATTTTTTTAAAAAGTTGCAAAATTTGTGGTAATTTATGCAGCTATAGAAAACTAATACAAAATACAAAGAATTCCTGTGTATCTTCTATCCAGGTTCCCTTAATGTTAACATTTTACATACCATGGTACAATGATCAAAACCAAGACATTGAAGATGGTGGCATAGGTAAACACCTGAACTTGCTGCCTCGCACAACCACTTCAAAACTACAACTAAAAGACAAAATGGATATCGTCCAGAACCACGGGAAGGCTGGCTGAGTGAAAATTATACAACTAGAAGGAAAGAGAAAAGCACACTGAGACTTGGAGAAGGTATGTAGGTGCAGAAGTGAAATGCATAGGTATAGAGGCATGTGCACAGAAAGGGGATGGCAACTGAGTACACTGTTGTCTTTTTCAATCAAGAGGGATACATAAGCTCCCAAATGCTCTGAACTCCAGTTCCGGGCAAGACTCTGGGGACCCAGACTCCTATGGGGAGAAACTGGACTGTCTGGCATCAAGCCAGAACAAGAGAACGGCTTTCTCTCAGAGGTGCTTGCAGCAATCATTGTTCCTGCACAGTGCCTCGGGACTCAGATCCCAAAACCTCTTTGGGGTAGGGCAGATGGTCAGCCATTGCAATTTTCTCTGCCCTGGTGATTTCCTGAGACCCCCCCCACCCCACCCAATTTACAACCCTATCTAAGCTGTATATAGAGGCTTTTGCATATGAATGACCTGGCCCTTTGCAATCTGAAACCTAATATACTGCACCGGGGTCAGAGAGCCCCAAAGCCTCCAAAAGAAGGCCCAAGGCTTGAAAGCAGCTGGCATTGCTTCATAGCTGGGCCTCATCTGGGAACCTCCAAATCCAATACAGAGAGGAGGAATCTGCAGTTCTCTTTGTAGTTCCTGCTGGCTGACTGTAGTTCCAGTGGCTGACTTTGCACCTCCTTAGATATCCAAGAGCCAGTGTACCCAGTGGTCAGAGTGAGACCATCCAGATTATACCTCTTCAGATCCATAAGAGACACACTCAGGGGGCAGACTCAATGAGTGCCAAAACCCCATTGAAGCAAGTCTTGCCCCATAAGAGTATCTCCAGCACAGAAGTTCTTCCACTGTAGACACAGCTGATCCTCACAGCCAATTGGCCTGGAGGTCAATTCCTCCCAGTGATACCAGCAACAATCAAGGCTTACCAATAACAAGACTGTGTACACATCCTACAAAGGGGTGCACCAAGAGTGTCCACCTCAGGTAACTGGGGAGGCTGATCCACTGGGCCCCATAGGACTCCTAGCACGCAAAGCCACCCTATAAACACAGGGAAGCATCCAAAATGCAGAGACAAAGAAACAGGTCACAAATGAAAGAAATGGTGGAAAGCAAACCACAGGATATAGAGTTCAAAACCATGGTTATAAGGTTTTTCAAGAATTTTCTAGAAAAGGCCAATAAATTTAGCAAGACCCTCGAGGATATGAAAAAGGACCAACTAGAAATTAAATATACACTGACTGAAATAAAAAATAATATACAGAGATTCAACAGCAGACTAGAGGATCACAAGAATCAAGTCAAAGATTTGAAATATGAAGAAGCAAAAAACACTCAACCAGAAAAGAAAAAAGAATAAAAAAAATATGAAGATAGTGTAAGGAACCTCTGGGACAACTTCAAACATACCAACATCAGAATTATGGGGGTGCCAGAAGAAGAGAGAGAACAAGATACTGAAAATCTATTTAAAGAAATAATAACTGAAAACTTCCCTCACCTGGTGAAAGAAATAGACTTACAAGTCCAGGAAGTGCACAGGACCCCAAACAAGAGGAATCCAAAGAGGACCACACCAAGACACATCATAATTAAAATACCAAGAGCAAAAGACAAGGAGAGAATATTAAAAGCAGCAAGAGAAAAACAGTTAATTACAGACAAGGGAGAACCCATGTTATTGTCAGTTGATTTCTCAATATAAACTATGCAGGCCAGACGGGAGTGGCAAGAAATATTCAAAGTGATGAATAGCAAGAACCTACAACCTATATTATTCTACCTGGCAAAGCTATCATTCAGAATTGAAGGTCAGATAAAGAGCTTCACAGATAAGAAAAAGCTAAAGGAGGTCATCACCACCAAACCAATATATGAAATGCTGAAGGGTATTCTTTAAGAAGAGGAAGAAGAAGAAAAAGGTAAAGATAAAACTTATGAACAACAAAGTGACAACAATATGTATCTATCAACAAGTGAATCGAAAAAGCAAGTGAATAAAAAGTCTGATTACTGTGTCCACCCCCCCTCCATGCACAAATTGCATGCACTGGGCTCCTAGTTTGTTATTATCTGCCTTATATTTTGGAATAGTCAGTTTTTATAAATGCTGCATGTGAACAAAAAGAATATGTATTTTTGCCAAAACTGGTTTGGCTCAGTCTATAGAGTGTAGGCCCGTGGACTGAAAGGTCCCAAGTTCGATTCTGTTCAAGGGCATGTACCTTGTTGCGGGCACATCCCCAGTAGGGTGTGTGCAGGAGGCTGCTGATTGATGTTTCTCTCTCATCAATGTTTCTAACTATCCGTATCCCTTCCTCTCTGTAAAAAAAATCAATAAAATCTATTTAAAAATATGTATTCTTTAGTTATTGGTTCATTAAATCAAGCTGTTGTTCAAATTTTCCTTCTAAATCTTTATTAAATTTTGTTTTCTTGATCATAGATTGCTAAAAGATGTATGTTAATTCTCCTACTATAATTGTGGATTCATCAGTTCCTCCTTGTAATTCTTTAATTTTTTGCTTTTTATATTGTATGCCACATTATTAGGTGTATGCAAGGTTAAAATTGCATCTTTTATTATTCTGTGGTGACCTGCTTTATCTCATATACCGGCTAATAATGGTGGATTTTTTAATAAAAGAAAACATGATAATTTCAAGAGAAACATAAAAAATGCTTTATTCAAAGTAATGTCCATCACTAGCTATACATTCCCCATCTTTCAGGTAATTTGTGGACATTGTCTCAATAAACTTTCCTTGTTTTGAGGCTAACTGTTCAGAGACCCAATTTTCCACTTCTTTGAATGTTTTGAAGTGCTGCTCAGAAAGTGCATGTGCTACCATAGAAACAAGTGGTAATCTGAAGGAACAAGGTCTGGTGAATATGGTGGGTGGATTAATACTTCCCAGGCAAGATCTTTTAACAGGTCTTTAAATGGTTTTGAAGTTGTGATGGTGCATCATCATGAAGCAAAATTGCCTTGCTGTGTCTTCTGGTACATTCTGTTGTTTCATGATCAAAACGTGGTTCAAATTGATTATTTGTTGTTGGTAGCAATCAATATTAATGGTTTCACCTGGCTTTAGAAGTTCACCACACCTTGTCTTCTTTCCAAAGTGATTTGGCTTTGCAGGCGATGTTGATGGTTGACCTGGACCAAGCCATGATTTTGTGCATTTGGGATTCTCAAAATAAATCCACTTTTCATCGCCAGTCACAATTTAATGAGAAAAAGACTTTCTTTTGTGCCATTGGAGCAACATTTTACTGATGACTTTTCCATTTGTCTTTCGTTCAATTGACGTGGCACCCATTTTTCTTCCTTTAAATCTTTCCCATTGCTTGTAAATGATTGGAAATGGTTTGCTGAGCCACATTTAATCTTTCTGCAAGTTGTTTTTTGAGTTTGCTGTGCACCTTCATCCAATAATGCTTGTAATTGTAGGTTTTCAAACTTTTTTGGTTGACTGGACATTCTTTGTCTTTCACATTGAAATAATCACTTTTAAAGCATTTAAACCAGCATTCACAAGTACAGTGATACCTTTGAGATACGAGTGCCCTAACATACGAGATTTTTGAGATACAAGCCGTAGAGCGAGCGATTTTTGCTTTGAAATACGAACAATATTTGAGATACGAGTAATCGCACGGATCGGCCGGCTGCACATGACCCACCAGTTTGCCGCGACTTGAGCATCTCGTAGTTTCCTACACCTCAAGGTTACTGAACAAATTAAACTCGTATCTCGAGGTACCACTGTATCTTGAGACGGAGCATGTTCACCATAAGCTTCCCAAAGTATTCAGCAGCGCTTTTCTTCAAAATAAAGTAACGAATTAAAACTTCCCGCAAATGCTCTATTTTTTTTTTTTGGGGGGGGGGGATTGGGCGACGGGGCACGAAATTCCAGATTTTTAAGTGTAAAAATATCTATGATGTTAACACCTTCAGCAAATTTGACATATAAAGTTTTGAAGCTTGTTGTCAATACAACAAAATAGCATACATATCAAATCACATATATATCAACATATGTGTAACTCCAACTATTGAAAAAAAATCTGCATTATTAACTGGTACATCTAGTAATGTTTGCCGACCACTGGGTTAGCCCAAAGTCTCATATCTGGTAGCAGAGAAAGGCCACCTTCCCCTTATTGTACTCTCCTTAAAGGAAGAGCACTACACCATACTTAAAGTTTTAATGTTGTTTTGTCAGAGTTGATTTAGAATTCGCAGTGACAGGGATGTCTAGAAATTGAAGTGTAGAGAGTTGTGATCCATTGATGTGTAGTTGTAATGACTTGAGTCGGGGTGGGACCCATGCACAGAATCTTTGGTGTGAGAAATTACATATGCTGCTCCAGGCCTTGTGTTTTCTCACCTGGTTTACAGCGAGGACAATGGGACCCCACATCTTCTTCTGTTATGGGTTTCCCTTTGTCATTCTTTCTTTGGTCTGTTGCCTGCCTTCTTCCCTTCTTCCCCTATTTTCTTATATACCATTAACCCCTCGTTTCTGTAATCTTTGTTTCTTTCCCTACTAACCTCTGATATAAAGTATTAATTTTTGACATTTTTTCCCCCTTTCTTTGAAGTTCTTCCTATGGCTACAAAAACTTCCAATTAAGTTTTTTAAATAAAAGATAGAAGTTAAAAGCAACTGCTGCCTGGGGATAGCAGGATAGAAACTTGTAGTTGCTTGAAGCTGTACTTCAAAAAGAGAAAACTCAATTTTAAAAGGATAGAAGTTTATTCACAAAATATATCGTGTTAGAAAAACGACTCTGTGGATACTGCAGGCTGTAGGGGAGCCAACTGCAAGTTACCTATTCTGTTATGTTTATTTATAGAATACTAGCGGCCTGGTGCATGGGATTTGTACAGGGTGGGGGGGCGGTGTGGGCTGCAGGGATCAGCTGGTTGTGGGAGCACTGCTCATACCAGTCAGCCGAGGAGCACTCCTATGTGGGAGCACACTGACAACCAGGGGGCAGCTCCTGCATTGAGCATTTGCCCCCTGGTGGTCAGTATGCATCATAGTGACTGGTCGATGGTTGTTCTGGTCATTTTGCCATTCGGTCATTGGGCTTTTATTATATAGGATTCTTCTATGTAATGTTTTTATTCTAAATAAAGTAAAGGGAAAAATTTAAGCAACTGGATCTCTGTTTATTCTGTTCTCGTTAATGTTAATTAACTTAATATTGAGATTATCATCTTTATTAACTAATGAACATTTACAGAATTCTTACATCTATTTAATTTATGTGCAATTGCATACATACAAAAAATATATGAATGTATCTCAAACTTCTCTCTCTCTTTTTAAAAAATATATTTTTATTGATTTCAGAGAGAAAGGGAGAGGGAGAGAAAGACAGAAACATCAATAATGAGAGCATCATTAACGGGCTACTTCCTATACACCTGCAACCTGGGCATGTGCCCTGACTGGGAATTGAATCGAGGACCTTTTGGTCTGCAGGCTGATGCTCTATTCACTGAGCCAAACTGGATAGAGCGCTCTCTTTTTCTCTCTTTATAGCACCTCTTTTATTTCTAAACTCCACTTATAATAGACTCTCCAGAAAGTGTGGATGTATTCTGAGAGGAGTCCTGGGCCAAAGGAGTCAGTGAGGTCCTGTGAGTGCCCCTGGTTACCAGTAGGTGCTGTTATCCTCTAGTTCAGGGCTATTCTAGCCAAGAACTTGTATCCAGTCCTTTAATTCAGCATTTGGAGGCCACAGTAAACCAAGTGGGCTTCCTAGAAAATCTGGAGCTGATCAGCAACATGGATAAAAGAAGGGAAACTTCTGATAACTCATTCCCCTCCCCCCCATTTTAGTCCTAAATCTAAGGAATAGTCAAGGAGTATAAAAATAAGAAATCATCACTAAATATCCTCAGGTGAGGATTAACAACAACAAAAAATGAGTCACATTAAATGAGTTTTGCTCTCAATAATATTTAAGCTTCTGGAAACATATCTACGTGTGTGGTGTTTTTACATAACTGAACTCTTTTAATCCATTCTGGGTGAAAAACCTTTTGATATGAAAACATAGGATTTGTGAATACTCATTTTTCCAAATATATGTTGTTTGTGATTATTAAAAAAAATGCACTGTAGGCTGCAGATGAAACTAGCCAATATTTGGGAGCTTACTTCAGAATTAAAGTTTTTGATAAGAGTATACAGTGATATGTTTTGAGGCTCTGTTGATAGGTATTTATAAGGTCATATTATTTTTCTGGCGATTTATTTATTTATTTATTTATTTATTACAATTTAATAAATCTTTATTGTTCAGATTACTACAATTGTTCCTCATTTTCTCCCCCATGGCTCCCCTCCACCCTGTTCCCACCCCACCCTATGCCCTTACCTTCCCCTGCATTGTCCTCATCCATAGGTGTATGATTATTGTCCAATCTCTCCCTGAATCCCCTCATCCCTTTTCCCCTGAGAATTGTCAGTCCATTCCCTTTCTATGCCCCTGATTCTATTATATTCACCAGTGTATTCTGTTCATCAGATTTTTAATTCACTTGATTTTTAGATTCACTTGTTGATAGATATGAATTTGTCATTCATAATTGTTATCTTTACCTTTTTCTTCTTCTTCCTCTTCTTAAAAAATACCTTTTAGCATTTCATATAATACTGGTTTGATTGTGATGAACTCCTTTAGTTTTTTCTTATCTGTGAAGCTCTTTATCTGACCTTCAATTCTGAATGATAGCTTTGCTGGGTAGAGTGATCTTGGTTGTAGGTTCTTGCTATTCATCACTGAATATTTCTTGCAACTTCCATCTGGCCTGCATAGTTTCTGTTGAGAAATCAGATAATCATATGGGTGCTCCCTTCTAGGTAATTAACTGTTTTTCTCTTGCTGCTTTTAATATTCTCTCTTTGTCTTTTGTTCTTGGTATTTTAATTATGATGTGTCTTGGTGTGGTCCTCTTTGGATTCCTTTTGTTTGGGGTTCTGTGTGCTTCCTGAACTTGTAAGTCTATTTCTTTCACCAGGTAGAGGAAATTTTCAGTCATTTTTTCCAGTAGGTTTTCAATATCTTGCTCTCTCTCTTCTGGCACCCCCATAATTCTGATGTTGATATGCTTGAAGTTGTCCCAGAGGCAACACTGTCTTTAGATTTTTTGGATTCTTTTTGCTTTTCCAGTTGAGTATTTTCTGCTTCTTTGTATTTCAAATCTTTGACTTGATTCTTGTGTTCCTCTAGTCTGCTGTTAGGTCTCTGTATAATAATTTATTTCAGTCAGTGTATGCTTAATTTCTACTTGGTCCTTTTTCATCTCCTTTTGGGTTTTGCTAAATTTATCCATCTTTTCTAAGAAATTCTTGAAAAACCTTTTAACCATGGTTTTGAGCTCTTTATCCAGTCATATGTTTTCCTCCATTTCTTTTGTTTGTGATCTGTTTCTTTGTGTCCACATTTTTGCTGCTTCCCTGATTTGGTAGAGTAGCTTTGTTAGAAGTCCTATATGGCCTAGCAGCTCTGTCTCCCCAGTTACCTGAGGTGGACTCTCTTGATGCATCCCTTTGTGAACTGGGTGTACAGCCTTGGTGTAGTTAAGTCTTGACTGTTGTTGGTGTCACTGGGGGAATTGACCTACAAGCCAATTGGTTGTGAGGATCAGCTGTGTCTATGCAGGGAGAACTTCTGTGCTGTAGTCAGCCTAATGATACAAGACTTGCAAAATTGCAAAAGCCTTTGTATTCACTTTGGATGGGGCGGAGTCTCAGGGCTGAGCAGAAAACCTTGGCTTCCTGTCAGTCCTATCCTAATAGGCCTCTGGGTCTCAGTGTACCTCGCTAATCACTGCAGCTTTCTTTGCATGCACATGTGTGCACCTCCAGCCCTCTGCCTTTCGTGGCTCCCCTAAGTTTCAGTGGGCTCTGGGACCTATTCAGGGTCTTACCCGAAATTGCAGCTCTGTGCAGTCAGAACTGGATTTCAGCACAGTTGGGAGGTTCTGTCTTCCTCCTGTTAGAGAAAGCCAGTAGCACAATCAGCAATCAGTCCTGTCTGCAAGCACTTGTTTGTGCACCTCCAGACCTCTGCCTTTCGTGGCTCTCCTGAGTTTCCGTGTAGTCCTCCCTTTTCACGACAGTCCAGACTTCCCCTGTATGAGTCTTGCCTGGAACTGGGGTTCAGTGCAGTCGGAACTGGGGTTCAGTGCAATCGGGAGTTTCCATCTCCCTCTTGCTAGAAGAAGCCAGCCAGGCAATTTGCTGCCCGTCCTCTCCAAGCATGTGTTTCTGTACCTCAGGTTTTTTCAGCTTTTCTGAGTCTCCTTGAGCCCCTCTTTTTCCTTCTAGTTGTAGAATTTTCACTTGGACACCTTTCCTGTGGTTCTGGATGATGTTCTTTCTGTCTTTTAGCTATAATTTTGAAATTGTTGTGCGAGGCAGCAGTTTAGGTGTTCACCTATGCTGCCATCTTGGTTTCTTCCTGGCGATTTTTTTTTTTTAAGTAGTGACTATCTTTATCTTTAATAATGCTTTTTGCCTTGAATCCTATTTTGTTTTATGTTATACTAGCTGTATGTGGATATTTGGTTGACATTTCTCTTCCTGTCCCTTTACTTTAATTTGCTTTTTATATTCTTAGATGTATCTCTCTCTCTTTAAAAGTTAAGCCTTATTTATTTATTTTTAATACAGCCTTAGTTTTACAGAAATATTACAAAGATAATATAGAGAGTTCTCATATACTCTGTCCTGTGTATTTCACTGGACCCTTTTATTAACATCCTATTATTAACTTCCTACAATTTTAGTATGGCACCTGTGTTATTAATGAACCATATTGATTCATTATTATTAACTAAAGTTCATAGTTTTACCTAATGTCCTTTTTCTGACCCACATTACATTTACTTGTGACAGTTTCTCAGACTTGCCTTGATTTTGTTGACCTTGACAGTTTTGAGGAGTCCTGGTCAGATATTTTGTAAAATATCCCTCAGTTGGGATTTTTCCTTTATTATGGGATTGTGAGTTTTAGGGAGGAAGATCATAGAGGTAAAGTGCCATTTTCATCACACAATATCAAGGGCCAATACCAGTGGTCAGTAAACTCAGTAGTCAACAGAGCCAAATATGAACAGTACAACAATTGAAATTTATTTTCAGAGCCAAATTTTTTAAACTTAAACTTCTAACAACACTTCTTCAAAACAGACTTGCCCAGGCCGTGGTATTTTGTGGAAGAGCCACGTTCAAGGGGCCAAAGAGCTGCATGTGGCTCACAAGCTACAGTTTTCTGACCAGGGGACTATACTATCAACATGAGATCACTGCTGGTGTTGATCACCCAGGTAAGGTATTTCTTTGTCAGGATTCTACACTATAAAATTTCTTGGCCCACCCTCATCCCATCTTTCCATATTGCCCTCTTTGGAAGAAGGTCACTATATGAAGCCCAAGGAGAGAGAGATGAAAGGAGAGGGATGGAATGTTATGCTCCCCAACCTGGGGGGTGGAGTATCTATATAGATTATTTTAACTTCTGAATGGGAGAGTCATCTCTTCTCCCAATTAATTAATTAATTTTAATTATTTAAAAAATATTGATTTTTTTTTTTACAAAGAGGAAGGGAGAGGAATAGAGAGTTAGAAACATCAATGAGAGAGAAACATTGATCAGCTGCCTCCTGCACACCTCCTACTGGGGATGTGCCCGCAACCAAAGTACAGAATCAAACCTCCCCTCAGTCCACAGGCCAATGCTCTATTCACTGAGCCAAAACCGATTTTGGCTTAATTTTTATTTTTTATTAATGTGTTACATGTGTACATATCTTCCCATTGCCCCCTTCCCATTCCCATGCATGCCCTAGCCCCTCCCCCCCAGTGTCTTGTGTCCATTGGTTGTGCTTATATATATACAAGTCTTTCGATTGATCTCTTATCTACCCCACCTCTCCCTAATCTTACCACTTTAGTTTGACAGTCTGTTTGATGCTTTACTGACTCTGTATCTATCTTTTTGTTCATCAGATTATAATGTTCTTTATTATTCATAAATGAATGAGATCATGTGTTATTTTTCTTTCATTGAGTGGCTAAATTCACTTAGCATAATGCTCTCCAGTTCCATACAGGTTGCTGCAAATGGTAAGAATTCATTCTTTTTTATGGCAGCATAGAATTCCATTGTATAGATGTACCATAGTTTTCTGATCCAGTCATCTGCTGACGGGCACCTAGGTTGTTTCCAAATTGTAGCTATTGTAAATTGTGCTATTATGAACATAGGGGTGCATATATCCTTTCTGATTGTTTTTTCTAGTTTCTTGGGATGTATTCCTAAAAGTGGGATGAGTGGGTCAAATGGGAGTTCCATTTTTAGTTTTTTGAGGAAACTTCATACTGTTCTCTACAGTAGCTGCACCAGTCTGCATTCCCACCAGCAGTGCATGAGGGATCCTTTTTCTCTACATCCTCACTAACACTTCATTTGTTGATTTGTTGATGATTGCCATTCTGACAGGTGTGAGATGGTATCGCAATGTCGTTTTGATTTGTATCTCTCCGTGACTTGGAGCATGTGTTTTGGCCTTCTTTCTGTCTTCTTTCAAAAAGTCTCTATATAGGTTCGTTGCCCATTTTTTAATTGGATCATTTATCTTCCTTTTATTAAGTTGTATAAATTGCCTGTAGATGTTGGAGATTAAACCTTTATCAGTGAACATTTGCAAATATGTTCACCCATACAGTGGTCTTTCTTGTTTTGTTGATGGTTTCTTTTGCTGTGCAAAAGCTTTTTATTTTGATGTAGTCCCATTTGTTTATTTTCTCTTTAGCTTCCATTGCCCTAGGAGGAGTATCAATGAAGAAATTCCTTTGGCATATGTCTGAGATTTTGCTTCCTGTGGATTCCTCAAGTATTTTTATGGTTTCCAGTATTATGTTTAAGTCTTATATCCATTTTGAGTTTATTTTTGTGTATGGTGTAAGTTGGTGATCTAATTTCATTTTTTTGCATGTATCTCTTCAATTTTCTCAACACCATTCATTGAAGAGACTGTCTTGAGTCCATTGTATGTTCATGCCTACTTTGTCTAATATAAATTGAGCACAGTAGTTTGGGTCGAAATCTGGATTCTCTATTGTATTCCATTGGTCTATATGTCTGTTCTTGTGCCAGTACCAGACAGTTTTGAGAACAGTGGCTTTGTAATGCAGCTTGAAATCTGGTATTGAGATCCCACTTACTTTATTCTTATTTCTCAGAATTGCTGTGGCTATTTGGGATCTTTTTTTGTTCCCGATGAATCTTTGGAGAGTTTGTTCTAGGTCTGCGAAAATGCCATTGGTATTTTAATTGGGAGTGCATTGAGTCTATAGATTGCTTTGAGTAGTATGGACATTTTAATGATGTTGATTCTCCCAATCCATGAGCATGGTATGCTCTTCCATCTGTTTACGTCTTCCTGTACCTCCTTTTACAGTGTTCTGTAGTTTTCTCTGTATAGGTCTTTTATTTCCTTACTTAAGTTTATTCCTAGGTATCTTAATTTTTTTGGTGCGATGGTAAATGGGATTGCTTTTTTAGTCTCTCTTTCTATAAGTTCACTATTAGTGTTTAGAAGTGCCATAGATTTCTTGGCATTAATTTTGTATCCTGCTACATTGCTGAATTCATTTATTCAGTCTATTAGTTTTTGGATGGGGTCTTTCGGATTTTTTATGTACAGTATCATGTCATCTGCAAATACGGACATATTTACTTCTTCTTTTCCAATTTGGATGCCTTTTATTATTTCTTCTTGTCTAATTGCAATGGCTAATACTTCCAGTACTATGTCAAACAGGAGTGGTGAGAGTGGGCATCCCTGTCTTGTTCTTGTTCTTAGGGAAAATGTTTTCAGTTTTTGCCCATTGAGTGTGATGTTAGCTGTGGGTTGATCATATATGGCTTTCATGATGTTGAGGTATGATCCTTTTATTCCCACCTTGGTGAGAATTTTTATCAAGAAAGGGTGTTGCATTTTGTCAAATGCCTGCTCTGCATCAATTGATATGACTATGTGATTTTTATCTCTCAATTTGTTTATGTGATGTATCATATTTATTGATTTGCAGATATTGTACCATCCTTGCATTCCTGGGAGAAATCCAACTTGGTCATGGTTTATGATCTTTCTGAAGTACTGCTGGATCTGATTTGCTAGAATTTTGTTGAGGATTTTGGCATCTATGTTCATGAGGAATATTGGCCTGTAATTCTCTTTCATTGTGTTGTCTTTTTTTTTAAATATATATTTTATTGATTTTTTACAGAGAGGAAGGGAGAGGGATAGAGAGTTAGAAACATCGATGAGAGAGATATCGATCAGCTGCCTCTTGCACACCCCCTACTGGGGATGTGCCTGCAACCAGGATACATGCCCTTGACCGGAATTGAACCTGGGACCTTTCAGTCCGCAGACTGACGCTCTATCCACTGAGCCAAACCGGTTTCGGCCATTGTGTTGTCTTTATTTGGTTTTGGTATTAGGGTGAGGCTGGCTTCATAGAAGGTACTTGGAAGTGTTCCTTCCTCTTGAATTTTTTGGAATAGTCTGAAGAAGATAGGTTTTAATCTCCCTTGAAAGTTTGATAAAACTCCCCTGTGTAAAACCCTTGAAAGTTTGATAAAACTCCCCTGAGTAGCTCTCTGGTCCTGGGCTTTTGTTTGCTGGAAGCTTTTTGATGACTGCTTCAATTTCTTCCATAGTTATTGGTCTATTGAGATGTTCAGATTCTTCTTGATTTAGTTTTGGAAGGTTATATTTTCCCAGAAATATGTTCATTTCCTCCAGGTTGTTCAGTTTGTTGGAATAGAGTTGTTAACCATATATATATATTAAACAATCCTTTATATTTTGGTGGGGTCTCTTGTTATTTCACCTCTTTCATTTCTTATTTTATTTGAATCCTCTCTCTTTGCTTCTCTGAATCCAAGTGTTTGCGCTGATTGTGGAGTGGTGTTCTGGGTCTCAGAGCTGTTCAGTGGGTGCTGCAGCTGTAGCTTTTCAGGCTGTTTGGTGAGTGTTGCAGTTGTGGGTTTTCAGGCTGCTGTAAACATCCACCTGTCCCTTTAAGATGGCATGATCTCCGCATCCGACCTGGGGGCTCAGGCAGAGAACCCAGCTGCAGTGGGAGTTGCCCAGTAAGGGAAGCCCCATCCCGCTGTCCCCCACCTTCTCCTGGAGTATAGTTTCCCTTAAATCGACAACAAACATACCCTGTGCGACCCTCAGCTGTTCTCTCTGTCTGCTCAGGGAGAAGGCTTGGGACATGTCCGTCTATTCCTCCACTGTTTTTTCACCTCTGCCATAGTTTTTTAAACCACTCATCAGCCGAGGAGCACTTGGGCTGTTTCCTAATCTTAGCTATGGTAAATTGTGCTGCTATGAACATAGGGGTGCATGTTTGAATGTTTTTTAAGTGTTACTATTGATTTCTAATTTCTTTTCATTGTGATCTGAGAAGATGCTTGATATAATTTCAATCTTCTTGAACTTGTAGAGACTTGTCTTTTGTACTAACAGTGGTCTGTTTTTGATAATGACCCATGTGCTCTTAAGAAGAATGTGTATTCTGCTGCTTTGGGGTGAAATGTTCTATAGATGTCAATTAAATCCATTTGATTCAGTGTGTTCTTTAGAGTCACTGTTTCTTT
Source organism: Lasiurus borealis (assembly GCA_004026805.1). Lineage (NCBI taxonomy): Eukaryota > Metazoa > Chordata > Mammalia > Chiroptera > Vespertilionidae > Lasiurus > Lasiurus borealis. The sequence continues at coordinate 35,372 of PVJN01013958.1, read as the reverse complement.
GTTAATTTTTATGTCTGGCATATCTATCCAGTGATGTAAGCAGGGCATGGCCCCTACTATGACTCTATTGCTGTCTATTTCTCCCTTAAAGTCCTCCAGAATTTTTTAAAAGTATACTTAGGGTCTCCTCTATTGGGTTCATGAATATTTACTAGGGTTATATCCTATTGCTGGATTGATCCCTTTAGTATTATGTAGAGACCTTTATTATCTCTTGTGATGGCTTTCATTTTGAAGTCTATTTTATCAGATATGCTACTCCAGATTTTTTTCATTTCTATTTGCATGGAAATACTCGTTTATGCATTTACTCCATCTCATGTAAGTCTTTTGTTCTAAGGTGGGTCTCTTGTCGACAGCATATATTTGAGTCATGTTTTTGTATCCATTCAGCTACCTATGTCTTTTGATTAGAGCATTTACTTACTTATATTTCTTTCCATTTTAGTTCTTTATGGCTATGTTTATATACATATTTCTTCTCATTACAGCAATTCTTTAGCATTTGATTTGGTAGTGATATTGTCTTTAGCCTTTTTTTTTTTTTTTTGGTCTGGGAAGCTCTTTATTTTACCATCAATTTGGAATGATATCCTTGCTGGATATAGTAATCTTGGTTTCAGATCCTTGCTTTTCATTTCCTTGAATATTTTATGCCATTCCCTTCTGGCCTATTGGATTTTTGGTGAAAAATTTGTTGGCAGCCTTATGGAAGCTCCTTTGTAGGTAACAAATTGCTTTCTCTTGCTGCCTTTAAGATTCTCTCTGTGTCTTTAATTTTTGGCATTTTAATTACAATTGTGTGGTCGCCATGGCAATGACAGAAGCATTCCTCCCCCCCACCCCCCCCTACTACCACAGAAGGCCTCTGTGCCTGCTTCATCACTGCTGCCATTGGGGCCGGAGAAGCAGAGACACAAACTTGCAGGGGGCGCCGGCACCCAGCTGCCCCAAGCCCAGCAGCCCCAGCGCTGCTGGAGGAGCAAAGATACAAGCACACAGGGCGGCCCGGCACCTAGCAGCTCCAAGCCTCACGGCCGCAGTGGCATTGGAGCCACTGAGGCCACAGCAGACACAAATCCACAGGAAACCTGTGGAAAGGGAGATAAACTATCATAACTTTATCTCCCTTTCCATAAGATGAGGAAACTGACCCTGATTTATTTAGTGATGTGGCCCATACCTTTCTACAAGCACAGGGTGTGTTATGACCACTCCCAGGAAGGTCTGGTCAGAATACTGTCTCCAGGGAATAACGCTACTGTGGCAAATCATCTAAGAGAGAAAACAAGCTTTTGTTGGCTTTATTCTGAAGGTCAGAGAACATGCCACCCCAATATATGCCATGTTGTTAAATTGATGACCTTGAGCTGAAGATGCTTGAAAAACAGCAAAGGCAAGAATAGGCTTTCACTGAAGTCTCCTGATCTGCCTAAAATCGGACCCCCCAAAAGTGGGTAGCCTCAATGGTAAAAATGTCATCAGACAGCGAAGACTGACTCCTGTCACAGGACAGGAGAGTAGAAGTTGACATCACACCCAAACTTTGTTACAAACTCTCCTCTCCCACCCTCATTTATCTTTCCTAAAAATCACCTGCTCTCCTCTAAGAGGCCTACATCTCCCATCCCTTTTCCCTAGCAAGAAGGTATTTAAATCTGGATTCTAAGCCACCTTAGGGAGTTATTCATTTTTCCCTGGGATCTCCCACATATACATGAGGCGTACATGTTAATGAACTTTGTTTTTCTCTTGGTACTCTGTCTTTTATTACAAGGACTTCTGCTAAGAACTCATAAGGGCAGAGGAAAACTATTTTTCCTCCTCCATAATTCTATCTGAGGAAATCAAGCCCCGGGCTGAATAGTGAGATTGGCTCAAGTGTCAAACAGTCCCAACTGAGGGGAGGGAAGCTACTAAGGGGAAATCAATGATAATGGTATTGGCATCAAAGTAGAATAGAGGGCATACACATGGTTGCTGGTGGGAATTTAAAGTGGTTCAACATTTAGAGGGTGATTTGGCAAAATCGATAGAAATGTTCAAGTGCATCAAAGAGTCTTCTTCTAGAATCACATCTGCTGTGATTCAAGAAGCATGATTGCATAAACCCTGGTCAGAACCCAGGATGCTACTGTGGGCTCCCCTCCCATGATAGGAAAATCTGCTAACAACATGCATTTTTAGGACAAGGTGACATCTAGACTAATAAAAGGGTAATATGCTAATTAGACTGAACATTTTCTGGATGACCTTCCAGACATCCTTCTGGACAAAGCCATGAAGGCGGGACTGAGGCAGAGGTGGTTAGAGGCATTCAGGCAGACAGAGGAGAGCAGTTAGGAGCATCAGGCTGGAAGGGGAGAGCAGTTAGGAGGATCAGGCCAGCAGGCAGGTGTGTAGTTAGGAGCCAGCAGTCCCAAGGGATCCCAGATTGGAGAGGGTGCAGGCTAGCCTGGGGACCCCCCTCCCCCCATCCTATGCACAAATTTTGTGCACTGGGTCTTTAGTTATATATATCCAGGTAGAAAAGTAGGCACTGTAAACTCCACTTATGTGAGAAAACTTAAACGTTATTTCCCTGTCTTTAAAATAACCTCTTTCAATAAAATAAAATAACCTCTTTCAGAGTTTGTTTTTAGGTTAATGATAACAGTTTTACGCATATTTAAGTACTCTTTAAAATTTTTCTACTGATTTACTCAAGTAATTCCTGTATGTATAACTATTAAAACCTCCCCAAATTATGTTCTTGAAGTACATTTAGGCAGGAATAAATATAGAGATAGTCATTACCAACTGCTTTGTTAATGTTACTGTTTGTTATTTATAAAAGTTATCTCCTATGTTTAAAGACTTGTATAACATAACTGAGTGCCAGATTATTATGATCTCTGAATGCATAATAATCTGGCCACTCAGTGTATATACTATATAATAAAAGGCTAATATGCAAATTGTCCCCTCGACCAGGAGTTCAATCAGCAGGCAGGCCAAACCAACCACTCATGTCCCCTCCCCCTGACCAGGCTGGCTGGATCCCACCCTTGCACGAATTCATGCACTGGGCCACTTCTATGTATTTTATATATATATATATATATATATATATATACATATATATATATATATATATATATACACACACACACACACATACACACACACACACACACACACACACATACACATACATACATACACTGAGTGGCCAGATTATTATGCATTTAGAGATCGTAACAATCTGGCCACTCATTGTATAGTATTACTCCTATTTTATTCTTGCTACCAAAATTAATAGAAGTTTTCCTGTGGGGAAAAAAATTGGCTTATTTTTCAGAAACAGTTAAATGTAGCTCCTGGAGAAAAAATTCTCTGATATTAATTGGTTAAGATACCATTACTTAGTATTTTTAAGCACTGTCAGTAGGGATGGTGTCCACATATATTCCAGTAGAATCCTGTGGGATTTTGTGTTTTGATTTTTGTAGCTAGAAATACAAGTTCCTGAAAATAATGGCTTTTATACTTAAGGTAGGCTTTTCTTTTTCCTTATTGTATTGCCAATAAATATGCAATGATTTTAACACCAGAGGGCGATATTTTATAGTAGTTGCAAAATGTCCTCATACTCCATGTAACTAGTGGATTAAAAATGATGTCTTAGATATGGTTAGTGTTTGCTATTTAATGCACCTGGTCTTGGGAGTCATAATAAATCTAGAGTTTTATACACTGAAGACCTTTAAAGAAAATATTCTGTTTTGTGGAGTCAAACCTACCTGAATTCATTTTCCTGCTAAGCTGCGCTGTTTCCAGGTTTAGTCAGGCAGGCAGGGTGAATGGCTTTCACACAACATTGAGTGCCCAGTCCAATCCCAAAGACAGATTTGTGGCCCCAGCAGACTTGGTTTAGCTTCAGGGAGAGTCAGAATTTTGAATTTTGTTCCAAAAGAGTATCCTGGTCTTACTGAGAAGAGAATGGCCGTTTAATCCAAAAATGTTATAAAATGTACTTAATGCAAATTTAGTTTTTGTTTTGTTTTGTTTTTTCAGTTTAAAAGGAACAGAATGGTGAAGACATTCTAGTACACATTTGGTCCCCCCCCTCCTTTTTGCTTTCTAGTTTTTATTTAATATAACTATATATTGAACATTTCAAATATATTGAACATTTCAAAATACTTTACTACTTTTTTCCTTGTTAAAACAGGAAAGCATATTTATATTGACCATGTTATTCCTATTTTCTCCTTTAAAAAGGTTTTTCCTGCTTCCTACATCTCTAGTACATATTTATTATAGAAAATAAATATGGCAGAGGAAGAAAGTAAAAAACACTTGTAATATCACCTCATAAATAAGACTTTGTTATATGTACTCTGTTGTTTTCAAGTTATTTCTTTTCTTTTTTGTTAAAATATATTTTTATTGAATTTTTACAGAGAGGAAGAGAAAGGGATAGAGAGTTAGAAACATCGATGAGAGAGAGACATTGATCAGCTGCCTTCTGTACGCCCCCTACTGGGGATGTGCCTACAACCAAGACACATGCCCCTGACCAGAATCAAACCTGGGACCTCTCAGTCTGCAGGGTGACACTCTATCCACTGAGCCAAACTGGTCTCAGCGGTTTTCAAGTTCTTTTCTTTTCTTTTCTTTCTTTCTTTTTTTTTAAAAATTCTCACCTGAGAATGTTTTTCATTGATGGGGAAGAAAGAGAGAAACATTGATGTGAGAGAGAAACATGGATTGGTTGCTTCATGCATACATCCTGACCAGGGGTTGAACCCACACCTGTGTATGTGTCCTGACTGGGAATCCAACCCGTGATCCTTTGGTGCACTAATCACTGAACAACACTAGCCAGGGAAATTTATTTATTTATTTTTTTAAAAAGCAGGGAAACATACTGTACATGATATTTTATTGCTTTTTAAATTTTTTTCTTTTGTGCATGCTATTTTATACTTTGTAATTTTTACATAACAATACAATGATATTTTTGCCCCATTCTATTCCATTGGTTGATATGTATGTTCTGGTGCCAGTACTAGGCTGTTTTGAGAACAGTGGCTTTGTAATAAAGCTTGAAATCTGGTATTGAGATCCCACTTACTTTGTTCTTCTTTCTCAGGATTGCTGTAGCTATTTGGGGTCTTTTCTTATTCCAGATGAATTTTTGGAAAGTTCTTTCTAGGTCTGTGAAATATGCAATTGGGCCGATAGTGGATAGAGCATCGGCCTGTGGAATGAAAGGTCCCAAATTTGATTCCGGTCAAGGGCATGTATCCTGGTTGCAGGCACATCCCCAGTAGGGGGTGTGCAGGAGGCGGCTGATTGATGTCTCTCTCTCATCGATGTTTCTAACTCTCTATCCCTCTCCCTTTCCTCTCTGTAAAATATCAATAAAATATATTTTAAAAATATGCCATTGGTATTTTAATGGGTATTGCATTGAATTTATAGATTGCTTTGGGTAGTATGGATATTTTGATTTTGTTGATTCTACCAATCCATAAACATGGTATGTTCTTCAATCTTTTTATGTATCCCTCTCTTTTTTTTCAGTTTAGGTCTGTAGTTTTTCATGTATAGGTCTTTTACCTCCTTAGTTAAGTTTATTCCTAAGTATCTTAATTTATTTTTTTTGGTGCGATGGTAAATGGGATTGCTTTTTTAGTCTCCCTTTCTGTAAGTTCATTATTGGTGTATAGAAATGCCATAGATTTCTTGGCATTAATTTTGTATCCTGCTATCTTGCTGAATTAATTTATTAAATCTAATAATTTTTTGATGGAGTCTTTAGGGTTTTCTATGTACAGTATCATGTCATCCACAAATACGAACAGTTTTACTTCTTCTTTTCCAATTTGGATGCTTTTTATTCCTTTTTATTGTTTGATAGCAATGGCTAATACTTCCAGTACTATGTCAAACAGGTGTGGTGAGAATGGGCATCCCTGTCTTGTTCCTGTTCTTAGAGGATATGGTTTTAGTTTTTGCCATTGAGTATGATGTTATCTGTGGGTTTGTCATATATGGCTTTTATTATGTTGAGATATGATCTTTCTATTCCCACTTTGTTGAGAGTTTTTGTCTAGAAAGGGTGTTGGATTTTGTCAAATGCTTTTTCTGAATCAATTTATATGATTATATTATTTTTATCTCTCATTTTGTTTATGTGATGTATCACATTTATGGATTTGCAAATATTATACCATCCTTGTATCCTCAGGATAAATCCTACTTGGTCAGGGTGTATTATCTTTTTAATGTATTGCTGGATCCGATTTGTTAGAATTTTGTTGAGGATTTTGGCATCTATGTTCATGAGGGACATTGGTCTGTAATTTTCTTTCATTGTTTTATCCAGTTTTGGTATTAGGGTGATGCTGGCTTCATAGAAAGAGCTTGGAAATATTCCTTCCTCTTGAATTTTTTGGAATAGTCTGAAGGAGGATAGGTTTTAATTCTCCCTTGAATGTTTGGTAAAACTCCCCTGTGAAGCCATCTGGACCAGGGCTTTTATTTGCTGGAAGCTTTTTGGTGACTGCTTCAATTTCTTCCATAGTTATAAGCCTATTAATGTTTTTAGAATCTTCTTGAGTAAGTTTTGGCAGGTTGTATTTTTCTAGGAATGTGTCCATTTCCTCCAGGTTTTCTAGTTTGTTAGAATAGAGTTGTTCATAGTATTTTAAAATAATCTTTTGTATTTCTGTAGAGTCCATTTTTATTTCTCCTCTTTATTTCTGATTTTATTTGGGTCCTCTCTCTTTGCCTCTTGGTAAGCTAGGCTAGAGGTTCGTCAATCTTGTTTATCCTTTCAAAGAACCAGCTTTTGGTTTCATTGATCTTTTGAATTTTATTTTTATTTTTTGGTCTCTATGTCATTCATTTCTGCTCTGATCTTTATTATTTTTTTCCTTCTGCTCACTCTGGGCTTTTCTTGAGCTCTCTTTCTAATTCTTTGAGTTGTTGAGTTAGATGATTTATTACCATTTTTTTTTTTCTTCTTATTTTTTAGATAGGCCTGTAGAGCTATGATTTTTCCTCTCAGGACTGCTTTCATTGTGTTCCACAGCATTTGCATTATTGTGTTTTTATTGTTATTAGTCTCCAGGATGTTTTTCAATTCTTCTTTGATCTCATTGGTAACCCAATCATTGTTTAATAGCGTGTTATTCAGCTTCCAAGTGTTTGAATTTTTTGGAATGTTTTTATTGTAGTTTATTTCTAATATGATGCCATTGTGGTCTGACAAAAAGCTTGATATAATTTCAATCTTTTTGAATTTTGGGAGACCAATATGTGGTCTATTTTTGAAAATGTCCCATGTGCACTTGGAAAGAACGTATATTCCATGGCTTTGCTCTGAGATGTCAATTAGGTCCATCTGATCTAGTGAGTCATTTAAAATTGCTGTTTCTTTGCTGATTTTTTGTCTAGAGAATTTATCCAGTGATGTCAGTGGTGTATTAAAGTCCCCTTCTATGATTGTATTATTGTTGATCTCTCCCTTGATATCTTCCAGTTTTTTTTAATGTATTTGGGTGCTCCTGCATTGAGTGCATATATGTTTATCAGAGTTATGTCCTCTTGTTGTATTGATCCCTTTATTATTATGAAATGGCCTTTCTTATCTCTTCTTATGGCCTTTACTTTGAGACCTATTTTGTCAGGCATGACTACTGCTACCTCAGCTTTTCTTTCATTTCCATTTGCCTGAAAGATGTTTTTCCATCCCTTTCACTTTCAGTCTGTATGAACCCCTTTTTCCAAGGTGGGTCTCTTGTAGACAGTATATATATAGGCCGTTTTTTTTTTTAATCCATTCAGCCACTCGATGTCTTTTGATTGGAGCGTTTAGTCCATTTACATTTAAAGTTATTATTGATAGGTACTTATTTGTAGCCATTTTTATTTTTTGTGTCTGTGCTCCTTCTTTCCTTTTTATTTCTTCTTTTTACACCAGTCCCTTTAGCATTTCCTGCATTTCTGGCTTGGTAGTGATAAACTCCCTTAGCGCTTTTTTTTTTTTTTAAACCTTCTTGGATAGAGTATTCTTGGATTCAGTCCCTTGTTTTGCATCATTTTGTAAATTTCCTTCCATTCTTTTCTGGCCTGATGTATTTCTGTTGAGAAATCATTTGATAATCTAATGGGAGCACCCTTATATGCAACTTTCTGTCTCTCTCTTGTAGCCTTTAAGATTCTCTCCTTGTCCTAAATATTTACCATTGTAATTATGATGTGCCTTGGTGTGGGTCTTTTTGGGTTCATCTTGTTTGGGCCTCCCTGTGTTTGTGTTACTTTTTTCTTCACCACATCAGGGAAGTTTTTCTGACATTATTTCTCCAAATAGGTCTTCTAACCCTTGTTCCTCTTTCCTGTTGTTCTGGCACCTCTATTATTCATATATTGCTTTATTTCATGTTGTCCCATAGCTCCCTTAGACTCTCTTCCTGTCTTTTAATTTTTTTCTCCAGTTGCAATTCAGTTTGGCTGTGTTTTGATTCCCTGTCTTCTAATTCGCTAATTCAGTCCTCTGCTTCTCCTAGTCCATTGTTGAAACTTTTATTAAAAAATATATTTTATTGATTTTTTTACAGAGAGGAAGGGAGAGAGATAGAAAGCCAGAAACATCAATGAGAGAGAGACATCGATCAGCCGCCTCCTGCATGCCCCACAGTGGAGATGTGCCCGCAAGCAAGATACATGCCCCCAACTGGAATCAAACCTGGAACCTTTCAGTTCGCAAGCCGATGCTCTATTCACTGAGCCAAACCAGTCTCGGTTAAACTTTGTTTTTTTTTTATTGCAGCCATATCACTCTTCATTTCTTCTGGATTCTTACATAAGTTGTTGATTTTTTCATCCATTTCTTCTTGATTCTTACATAAGGTATTGCTTTTTTTCTTCCATCCGGTTTATGAACGCTATGATCCTTATTCTGAATTCATTTTCTGACATATTGTATGCTTCTGTTTCACTTAGCTGCTTTTCTGGCAATTCTTTCCTTTGGGGGTATCTTTTTCTACCCATTTTTGGTCTCACCGACTGATCCAGAGGTTGAGCTGTGCAGGGGCTGATTTTTGGGTGGCAGTGGATCTCTGGCTGCGGTTGCTCCTTGGGTGGTCATGGTAGCAGCTGCTTCTCAGTTGACAGTGGCTCCTCTGGTGGGTGCTGTTCGCAGCAGTAGTGACTCCCCTGGCTGGTGGAGGAGGCTGCTCGTATAGCTGCTGTTCCTTAGACGGGGATGGGTTGATTATGAGGTTGCTGCTCCTCGGGTGAAAACAGGTTGCTCATGTCTCCTGCTCCATGGATGGAGACCAGCTGCTCATTTGGCTGCTGCTCCTCGGACAGGGGTGGACTGCTCATGTGCTGCTGTTCTTTAGATGGAGGCTGGCTGCATGCTGCTGCTGTTACTCAGATGGGATGGGCCACTCGAGATGCTGCCACTCCTTGGACAGGGGCAGATTGCTTGCAGACCTGCTGCTCCTCACATGAGTGCGGGTTGCTCATGCAGCTGCTTCTCAGATGGGAGGCAGTCTGACTGTGCAGCTGCCGCTCCTCATGTGGGAGTGAGATACTCATGCTGTTGATGCTCCTCAGATAGGAACAGGATGTTCACCTGACTCCTCATTGGGCAGGTGCAGGCTGTGTGTGGGGACTGCTCTTTGGAATGCATAGGGCCACTGCTCCTTGGATGGGGGCAATCGGCTTATGTGGCTTCGGCTCCTCAGAGGCGGGGAGACTGCTCATGTGGCTGTTGCTCCTCAGAAGGGGGTGGGCTGCCCACACAGCTGTTGCTCCTTGGAAGGGAGCTGGCTGCTCATGCAACACAGCTGCTGCTTTTCGGACAGTTGCAGGGTATGGACTGCGTGCAGCTGCTGATCCTCAGAGGGGGGCCGGGCTGGCACGCCTCAGTAGTGGGTGGGCTGCTCGTGTGGTTGCTGCTCTTCAGATGGGGGAACTGGCTGCTCATACAGCTACAGTTCCTTGGACAGGGGCAGGCCACATGAAGCTGCTGCTTTTAGGCCTGTGGCGGGTTGCTCATGAGGCTGCTGCTCCTTGGACAGGAGTGGGCTGCTAACGTGTCTGCTGTTCATGAGGTTACAGTGCCCTGGGCCAGCAACGAGGATTGGGGCAGTGTCTGTAGAGGCTAAGCTTATATAGTGAAAATAAGATTAAGAATTGGGTGAGAGAAACCAAGATGTCAGCATAGGTGAACACCTAAACTGCAGCCTCACACAACAATTTCAAAACTACAGCTAAAAGACAGAACAGACATCATCCAGAACAACAGGAGAGCTGGCTGAGTGGAAATTCTACAACTAGAAGGAAAGAGGGGCTCACAGAGATTCAGAGGAGCTACATAAAGCTGAGGTACAGAGACATGTGTGTGGAGAGGACAGGCGGCGGAATGCCTGGCTGGCTTCCTCTAACGGGAGGGAGATGGAAACTCCAGACTGCACTGAGCCCCAGTTCCACCTGCAATGAACCCCAGTTCTGGGCGAGACTCATACAGGGGAATTTGGACTGTCATGAAAAGGGAGGAGTGCATGGAAACTAAGGGGAGCCATGAAAGGCAGAGGTCTGGAGGCGTGCACATGCAAGTGCATGCAGAGAGGACTGACTTCTGATTGTGCCCTGGGCTTTCTCTAGCGGGAGGAAGACGAAACCTCCCACCTGTGCTGAACTCCAGTTTTGACTGCACTGAACCCCAGTTTCAGGCAAGACTCTGGGGACCCAGACTCATATGGGTCCCTGGAATGCATGGAAACTCAGGGGAGCTGCAAAAGGCAGAGGGTTAGAGGGGGAAAAAAAGAACAAATGTAATAATCTGAACAATAAATATTTATTAAATTAAAAAAGAGAATTGGATGAATATGGGGAGGACTTCAATTTAGTATTGAGGAAGTAGGAAGGGAACAAGTGGATGAGAAGAATAAGAATGAGAAGAAAACATAATAAATTTACAAAAAAATAAAATAATTGATTTTAAAAATGGTATAAAAATTAAAAATAGTCAATAAAAATAGTGATGGAAAAATAATACAAAAAGAAATAGAAAATAAAACAACAAACAAGAACTGGAAAATATAGAAGAAAAAAGGATAATAAAAATTAAAAATTAAAATAAAAACAAAAGAGAAAAAGTGAATTGTCCTTCCTTAGGCTGGCTGTACTGTTTCTGTACTATACTGTTTCTCAGTTTCAGGTTGCTGGGGCTAAAGATTTCTCTTTAGGCCAGTTCCTGTGACCTCAGGTAGTATTCAGATTCCTTTGTATTATTCAAGGTGGAATCTGGATGTGGCTATATTGGTTGCCTGGAGAGTGGAGGGAGGGGTTATCTCTCAGTAGAAAATGGCGACTCAGGTATGACTCAGCACCAGACTCACTACCACCTCTCCTGGACCACCACTTATGCTCCCCAGATTCCACAACTCCACACCTTCTCCCACTCCTTAGCCATGGATAAGTGTCTGTATCTGAAAAATCCTTTGAGCTAGGTTCAGTGGAGAAAGACACAGGCCCAAGCACAGGAGGGACTGCGTTCTTGCAAGCTCCTCTCTTGCAGGCAGTGCATGGTCTGGCCACTCCTTCAGGGCTCCCTTTGAGCTCAGATCCAAAATCCAGATTCCAAGTTTCAAAATCCCCTACTTCCTGCAGCCCCATGGGAACCTTTTTTCACAGTCAAACCATTTGCCTTTCCTCAGGGATGAGACTTGGTGCCCTGTAGTTTTTCCCTGACTTTCTGGGCGCAGAGGTCCAGCAGACTCTCTTGCCTAGATCCTTAATTTCACCTTTATCCAGGGGACCTCTGCCCTTCCAGGCTGCAAACTGTCTTACCAGCTGCATCTCCTTTGCCAATTTGGGCTGAGTTCCACTCATTTCCGCTGCTCACTGTATTTGCTCTGGGACAAGGCTCAGGACACATCCAACTATTCTGCCGCCATTTTGTCTCCTGCTTTTATTTCATCTTAATTTCTTTTGTAAAACATGGTTTTATTGATTTTTAGAGAGTGAAGGAGAGAGATATAGGGATAGAAACATCAATGAGAGAGGAACATCATCGATGGACTGCATCCTGCATGCCCCCTCCTTGGGGATCAAGCCCACAATGCAGGCATGCACCCTGACCAGGAATCAAACCCTGACCTCCTGGTTCCTGGGTCAATGCTCAAACACTGAGCCACACTGGCCAAGACCCATTTAAAATTTTTTAACTAAACTCTATATTGTTCTCTATAGTGGCTGCACCAGTGTGCATTTCCACTAGCAGTATACTAGGGTTCTCTTTTTTCCACATCCTTGCCAGCATTTGTTTGTTGATTTATTGCTGGTAGCCATTCTGGTAGGTGTGAGGTGTGCATCTCTCTAATGATTAGTGACATTAGGCATTTTTTTTCATATGTCTCTTGGCCATTTGTTTGGAAGTGATAGATATTTTAATTTGTAGTTTTATTCTTACTAAGGCTAACCATTCTTTCATGTTTATTCTTTTTTTTAAGTATATTTTATTGATTTTTTTCACAGGAAGGAAGGGAGAGGATAGGAAGTCAGAAACATCCATGAGAGAGAGACATTGATCAGCCACCTCCTGCACGCCCCCTACTGGAGATGTGCCTGCAAGCAAGGTACATGCCCCGACCAGAATCAAACCCGGGACCTTTCAGTCCGCAGGCCGACGCTCTATCCACTGAGCCAAACCGGCCTCGGCTCATGTTTATTCTTATATACATTGCCTGTTCATGTCCCGTACTTATATTTCTCATTGGATTGTTAGTTTTTGTTTTGTTTTCATTTTTTAAAATAAGTTTTTATTTGGAAATAATGTTACACTTACAGAAAAGTTGCAAGTGCAGATCTAGACAAGGAACACCTTGACACACTCTTCCCAGATTTCCATATTATTAATATTTTGCCCATTTTTCTTTATTATCAATTCTCTATATATCTGATTCCCTCCTGAACCATTTGAATGTTGCTTACATTACAGCCATTTACTTCTAAATACTTTTGTGTATATTTCCTAAGAATAGAAATGTTCTTGTATGTTACCAAATTATCAAGTCAGTAAATTTCATAGTACTTTTAATTAATCTACTGTCAGCATCACAATATTATCAATTGACCCAATAAGATCCTTTATAACATTGTTTTCTGCAAATTAAGACCCAGTCTAGATCAGACATTGCATTTAGATGTCTTGTCTCTTTAGGCTCCTTTAATCTGGAACATTTCCACAGCTTTTTTCTTTTACAACATTGACATCTTAAAAGAATATTATCTTAGTTCTATTGAGCTGCTCTAACAGTCTGGAAGCTAGAAATCCAAGGTCAGGGTGCCAGCATAGTGGGGTCTGGAGAAGGCCCTCTTCTGGGCTGCAGAATTGTTCACCGGGTCTTCACACGGTGGAAGGAATGAGGGAGATCTGCCAGCCTTCTTTTCTAAGGGCACTAATCCCATTTTTTAAAAAAATATATTTTATTGATTTTTTACAGAGAAGAAGGGAGAAGGATAGAGAATTAGAAACATCGATGAGAGAGAAACATTTATCAGCTGCCTCTTGCACACCCCCTACTGGGGATGTGCCCACAACCAAGGTAAATGCCCATGACCTGAATTGAACCTGGGACCTTTCATTCCGCAGACCGACGCTCTATCCCCTGAGCCAAACAGGTTTCAGCTAATCCCATTCTTGAGGACACTGCACTCCTGACCTAATCACCTCCTAATACCATTACCTTGAGAGTTAAGTTTCTTATAGGAATTTGGGGGGACACAAACATTCAAATCATAGCAAATATGATTCCTCATTATGTTTATGAGAATGTTCCTGGGTGTCTTTGTGTTTGAATTAGGAAATGCATTCTTGGCTGGAATACCATTTATATAATATATGTCCTGAGCATATCCAAAACCCCACAATAGTAATATTAATTTTCGTCATCTAATAAAGCTGTTGTACAATTTATCCATGATTAAAAATAGTAACTCATTTTTTTCTTTACAACAAATAAAACATCTATGAAGAGACAATTTAAATTATGCAAACATCTGTTCCTCATCGAAATATCTCTCTGGATTTAAGATCAACTAGTAATCCTTGCCTAATGAATCTTTGCAACAAAATGGTGATCTCCCAACTGTAGCACCCCCTCCCATATTTCCCCTCCCCGCAAGGGGAAATTAACAATCCAACTAATCTAATAAATTCTATTATGAACCAAAATGAATTCGAGAATTAATCCTGTCACTTTATACAACAATCAATTACTAAAAAAGTATGTCTATCCTTTAGGAAGTACATTTTACTTAATTTTCTTTTTCTGGGGTTTTGATCTATTCTTTCATTTGGAATGTGTTTCTTTGTCTCCTCGTTTTGGCTGCCTCCCATTTTACAGAGGACAAAACAGACTTAGAAAGCCCAAAAGATTACAGCTACTAAGTGGTAGAGGCAGCAATCAATTCACTTAAAAAAAATCATATTCTTAACTCAGCTATGCAATTACATCTCTGAGATCACTTATCTCTTTTAAAGCATATCAAAGCCATCCTTCAAAAATGTCATTGGCTTCAATTATGATTACTTAATATATTACTTCTTTTGTTAAATCACTTTTAATTTTAAGTACTTCCCAAAGCATAGGCATACTTTTTTAGTAATTGGTTGTTGTACAAAGTGACAGGATTGATTCTTGCATTCATTTTGGTTCATAATAGAATTTATTAGTTTAGTTGGATTGTTAATTTTCCCTTGGGGAGAATCAAGTGCCCAAGGCATTGATTGATAAATCAATAAATCTTTAATGAGTCTAGTCAATCAACTGTCACATATGGTCAATTTTTTTCTCCAGAGTATAGATTTTACCTAGGACAAGTGTGTTTGTTCCTTTACATTGTTTTCCATCTCAAAATTGTATTATACTAAGGTGTCAACGTAAGAAACCTATGAAAATTTTTTGTAAGTTTATTTGAGCCGAACTGTTGACAATTGCCAGGAAGCAGAATCTCAATGGCTTGATATAATGCTCTAGAGAATGGCACCCAGTTTTATACATTACAGTCAAAGGAAGAGAAGTCAGTGGGTTACATGAAATCCACTGGTGATAGATTAGGGAGGCGGGAGAAAGCAAAGAGGGAACCTCTGGGATTGGGTAGTAAAATAATAGATATACACACTTCTTTTACTTAGGTGGATGCAGGACAGTTAACAGTAAATTAACTCAAAAACAATGAGGGGATTTGTGGTCTCCTCAGAGTGGTGCTGTGCTTTGCCGGGTCTGGAAAAAGGAAAATTACTTTGACATTACAACAGTATTTTTTTTTCTGTAGATGCCAAAAGACAATAGACAGGCTCAGTTAAGGTATAGTAAAGATTGACCTTGGTCAGGGAAGATACCAGCCTAGGACATAACAACAAACTGCTTTAGTTCAGAGGTTTTCGTTTCAGACCATCTTTTGTGGTTGTTTTAGGTCTCTGAGTTTGCAAGGTGCCATGTAGGGCTTGTCATGCAGGCCTTCCCTGAGCTAGTCAGGTCAGCATGTCCACAAAGGTACTTCAACAGGTCCTTAAGACTGCAAGCTTCTCTCCCCCGCCCCTTTCCTTTTGGAAAAGAATAGCAACAGAGATCACGCTTTCTCCAGCTATTTTAGAGAGAGAATTCTGTTGTTTGCATATTTGCATTTCAACCCCTAACTTCTCCTGAGGACGAATGGCTGTCTGAGGATTGGGCCCACGGGCACAGCACTGGGACTGTGGGTTAAGCCTCTGAATGCTGACTAGTTTTCCACAGCATTCCCAGCGTGTGTGAAGAATGTGTTTGTAGCTAGGAGGCAAACAGAACATCCAAAGCTGAGTAAGAATTTTGAAAAATAGTTGTCTTATGTATAAATTTATTTTGCTCTTAGTGTTTTATTCTTGCGTCTTTCATTATTCCTTATTTCTACTTTCTTTTAAAATAGCTTAGTTTTGCTTAATAGTCTCATGACCAAAGTTTGGGTCACTTGTTTAATGCTGCAGTCTTGATTTTTAAATCTTCTTTGTTTCTTTGTCATTTAAATACCAAACCATGTAAGGGTGGCTCAGATATTTTTCCTGGATTGAAAAGACCGGATTTCTGTACAAGATGTCTGTGTGGTCTCGGCACAAATAAGGGTCCTGCTGGGAGCACTGGCAGGTGCTGGAAGGCAACAGCTTCGGTCTGTAGTGCATATAATAGGAACAGCACGTCTTTGGGCTGCAGATTTATCTCGAACAGTTGAAGTTACTGTGCTGACTTTTAGGTAAAAAATGTATTTTCTTAACGGGCTTATTATTCTTTTTGTGAAGAATATATTGAAGAAATGTGACTTATTTGGGTAGGAAAACAAAACTAATTTGATGAGTTGGCACATTGACTGAGAAAGCACCGAGGGTAATTTATTGAGAACCTCCTTTTTGTAAGGCACTGGAGGTGAGGAAGGTGAGGCATGTTCCAAAGTGAAGTAAAATCTAGCATCTACCCTCAGCACCTCAGTATACAAGATGGAATAAGGAAAATGTCAAAACTACGCAGCAGAGAGACAATCCAGTTAGAGAGGTTGTGGACAAGGTAGCATTGGAGATAACCTTGAAGGATTGATGGCACTTCAACATTTATTCTGGCTATAAAGGGGAGAGGTGGGAAGAGGAAGGAGGAGACAAAGAAAAGGGAAGAGAAGAGAGAATATGAATGAATGTGTGGGTGGGTATTTATGTATTTCTTTAGGGATAACTAGCTATTCGATTCAGCTGGCACAAGTGTAGGGGAGCAATGGGAGATGATTTTCTAAAAATAATTTAAATATCATAATTCATTAGATTATTAGGAGTATAGCAGCATATATTTTCTTTTCAAGTAAAATTAGATCCTTATCTATAAAGATGATGATTAAATTACTATAAAGTTAATGCCAAATCCATTGTTAGCTGTTTTGTAAATTATAATGTGACTGACTCATAATGAGCTCTGTGTTGTAATTCTTAAGTCATGGTGTTGCTAAATTCCATCACACAACTGTGCTTTTAAAATCTCTTTATTAATTATTTGCCTGTACATTTATTTATTATTATTTTTTAATATAAAACAAACACAATTTTTATGATACAATGAGTTAAGTGCTATAACAGATACAAACAAAGTACTACACAGAAGAGAACTGAGTGTATGCTCTTGAGACACTATGTTGACCATTATTTCTAAATCCTTGTTTATCATTAGAAATGCAGTGTGACCTAGGCATTATGACCCAGCCAGCATGGCTCAATGGTTGAGAATCAGCCTATGAACCAGGAAGTTACAATTTGATTCCTGGTCAGGGCATGTGCCTAGGCTACAGGCTTGGTCCCCAGTGTGGGGTGTGCAGAAGGCAGCCAATCAATGATTCTGTCTCACCATTGATGTCCCCTCTCTTTTTCCCTCTCCCTTCCTCTCTAAAAAAGAAAGAAAGAAAAAAAAAGAAACATAATGTTTGCCTATACATTTAAACTGAGAATTGACCCCTAGTCTGGGCCAAACATCAGGATAAGCAGCAAGTAGTTTTCACTATATTGTACTTTTTTTAGGCAACTTTGAGGGACTGTCTGAAAGCGTTAAAATATTTTACATATAGAGTAAGAAATGGATACTATTAAATTGCCTTTCTACTATAAATATTCTGCTACTTGGGATTTTTTGTTATATTATCAGAAAACACAACAAGTCACATTCATTCTCTTTATTTCTCATATGTTTTTGGGTAAGAAATTAGCATTACTTTGAACATATGCTTTGTAGACCTTCTGCTGTGTTGACATCAGAGGAGTCAGGGGAATTAATTGAATAAGAGAGAGATTTAAAAAACAGATGGGTTAAAATAAGCTGTAAAGGAAATGGATTAGGATTTGAAGGGAGAACCTTATTGGGTTGTAATTGATCAATATTATTTAGTAGCATTGCTAAGAATCATAAGTAGAAGCAGAATGGTAGCCCAGCTCTGGAATCTTGCATAATGGTTTAGCAGACAAATGAATCATTGGGAAATTTAAAGAGTGAAGATTCCCAGGTCCTATGTAGACTAGTCTAAATTATAGATATTTTTATTCCATAACCTGGGATGCGAATAAAAAACCAAAAACAACCCCCCCTCCAAAAAAAAGTAAATCTGCATTTTTTAACAGTTGTCCCAGGTGATTGAGAAATGTGTCATTGGAACACAGGTGCTTTAACAAAAATTCATGTGTAGTGTTGAGCACCTACTCAATGAACATGTGCAGAGTTTGAATGAACAGTAGAAGTGGGCTCAAGTGATTGTGTAACCTTCCATAGTACAGTGGTACCTCGAGATACGAGTTTAATTCGTTCCGTAACCTATGAGACGCTCGAGTCGTGGTAAACTGGTGGGTCATGTGCAGCCAGCCGATCCACTCGATTACTCCTATCTCAAATGTTGCTCGTATTTCAAAGCAAAAATCGCTCACTCTACGGCTCGTATCTCAAAAATCTCGTATATTAGGGCACTCATATCTTGAGGTACCACTGTACTATGAGCTATAATTCCCCAGGTTAATGCTTTTGGATGTTCTAAGTATAAGTCTCCATAGTTAATGACAGTTTCATTTCTTCCTTTCTAATCTTTGTACTGTTACCCTTTTGCACACCTTTCTGCTGGCTAGAGTACAGTACTGAGCAGAACTGGTATTGGTGGATATCAGTGATTTAGTTGTTTTATTTCTTCCAGTTTTATCTATATCATAAAAGGCCTGTAGTCATGACACCATAATGACATCATGACCAAACGAGCAGCAGCTCTTGCAGCAGATGGGGTGGGGCATGAGCTACCAGCGATTGAGAGCTATGAGCAGCTACGGGCAGGGTGGTCAGCTGAGGCAAGCAGAAGCAAGCTACTCGTGCATGATTTCGTGTGTGCTGGGCCTCTAGTTGAAATATAATTGACACATATCATTTTATAAGTTTAAGGTATAAGCATAATGATTTGATGTACATATTTTATTGAATGATGACTGCAATAAGTTTAGTTAGCACCCACCATCTCATAGCCTATCTAATAAAATAGTAATACGCAAATTGACCATCACTCCAACACACAAAATGGCTGCTTCCATGTGGACACAAGATGGCAGCCACAAGATGGCCAGCAGGGGATGTCTGACTGCTCGTTTAGGCCCAATCCTACAGGGCAGTTGGACATCCCTCTCACAATCCAGGACTGCTGGCTCCCAGTCGCTCACCTGCCTACCTGCCTGTCTGCCTGATTGCCCCTAACTGCTCCTGCCTGCCAGCCTAATCACTCCCTAACCACTCCCCTGCCATCCTGATTAATGCCTAACTACTCTCCTGCCAACCAGTTTGCCCCTAACTGCCCTCCCATGCAGGCCTGGTTCCCCCTAACTACTCTCCTCTGCAGGCCTGGGTCTCCCCCAACTGCCCTTCCCTGCAGACCCAGTCACCCCCAACTTCCCTCCCCTACTGGCCTGGTCACCTCTAACTGCCCTTACCTGCAGGCTTGATCACCTCCAACTGCCCTCCCTTGAAGGCCTAGTTCCTCCCAACTGCCCTCCCTGGCTGGTCATCTTAAGATTGCCAACTTGTGTCCACATGGGGCAGTCATCTTTGATCACATGAGGGTAGATATCTTGTGTGTTGGAATGATGGCCAATTTGCATATTATTCTTTTATTAGATAGGATAGAGGCCTGGTTCATGGGCGGGGGCTGGCTGGTTTGCCCTAGAGGGTGTCCTGGATCAGGGTGGGGTTCCCTTGGGGTGTGGGGCAGCCTGAGTGAGGGGCTTGTGGTGGTTTGCAGGCTGACCATGCCCCCAATGACCAAGCAGAGGCCTGGTACCTGGGACTTATTTATCTTCTATAATTGAAACTTGGTAATCTTGAGTGGAATCAAGCCTTCTGCTTGCTCCATGGCTGCAGGCATTTTTGTTGGGATTTATTTTTTATAATTGAAACTTTGTAGCCTTAAGTGGAGGCCAAGACAGGCCAGGAAAGGCAGAAAGCTTGGCTTCCTCCATTGCCAGGGAAACCCAAACTTCTTACTCTCTTCATAGCTGCAGCCATCTTGGTTGGGTTAATTTGCATACTCCCTCCTGATTGGCTGGTAAATGGACATATCAATGTGGTGCTACATAAGTTTTTTAGAGACATGAAAACTGCTCCATAATTTGACCTTTGGTTGAATTCAAGTGGGTTCATACTGTGTGATCCCTGTCCTGGTTCCTCTAAAAAGGAGCCTCTTATGGATTTAAAGCGGAGGGACAAACCATAAACCTCTCATTGTGGTTTTGATTCGTATTTCCCTGATGGTTCGTGATGCTGAGCCTCTTTTCATGTACTATTTGTCCTTTCATATAAGTGATTTATTATTGATCCTAAAAGGAAAAGTTGTCATTTTTATCACTGAGCATGATGTTATCTATATGAAAACTTTCCCTGAGTGCTCTCTTTTACTTATAATAACAGTTTTTGCTTTAAATTCAATGTTTGATAATAAAATAATTATTTCAGCTTTTTGGTTATTATTTACATGCTACATAATTTTTCAATTCTTTTGCTTTTAACATTTCTATATCTTGATGTTTGTTATGAATAGCATATGGTTAGATTTTATTATTTAATCCATTCTGTCTTTCAGGTCATTTACTCTAAAGTGAATACTGATACACGTGGGTTCAAATCTGGGCATTGTTTGTGTCACCTGTCCTATCTCTTTTTCTTCTCCCGACTTCTTTTTGATGTGCAGATGATGTATTGTAGAATTGTACACTTGAAACCTATATAGTTTTATTGACCAACATAACCCCAATAAATCAAGTTAAAAATGATTTTATCATCCTCTCCTTTGCATCCAGATTGGAAGTTCTATATTTTCTATAGTGGTTACCTTAAAAATTATTAAAATTATTCTATAGTTTATCAAAGTATAATGTTAGTCAAAGCTTCTACTGTTCACCTGAACAATACAACTATCTTCAAGTACACTAATTCCATTTATTTCCCAGTTTGACTTACATGCTTTGTTGTTGTTGATTTCAAATTTATATTTAGAAAACCCTACAAGGCATTTTTTATGGTTATTTTATGAAGTTAGTGCTCATTTACCCTTACCTACATGTTTACCACTTTATTTACTCTTCTCCCCTTCTTGCATTTCTGACATTCCATGTTGGTTGGACCCTATTTCTTCTGTCAAAAATGGATACTTAAAATTTTCCTTTGGTTCAAGGCTGCTAATCATGATTTCTCCCTACTTTTGTTTGCCTAAAATATCTGTATTTCAACTTTATTCTTCATTTTGATTCTTCATCTTGGCATAATTGCTTACTTTCAAAAATGTTTTAGGAATGATACAAAGATTTATGAGCATCCCTTACCCACATTCTTCAAATATAGCATGAATACCTTTGTTTATCCTCCCTCCCCACCCCTCTCTCTCTCAGTGTATTCCTTCCTATGCCCTCACTGTTTTAACCTCTTCAATTAATAAATATCTTCTGGAGAGAACATTGAATCTACATAAATATCCTGTTACTCAAACTTATACTTATTAGTTTTAGTCTATTGATCATTCTTGCCTGAATCAATTATTACACTGAAGGCTGGTGCACGAAATTCATGCATGGGGGTGTCCCTTAGTCCGCACTGCACCCTCTCTAATCCAGGACCCCTTGGGTAATGTCTGTCTGCTGGTTTAGGCCCAATCCCTAAACCAGCAGTCAGACAACCTTCTTGTAATCTGGGACGGCTGGCTCCTAACTGCTTGCCTGCCTGCGGGTTTGATGCCTCTAACAGCTCCCCTGCTGGTTTGATCTCTCCTAACTGCCTCTGCCTGTTGATTTGATCACCCTAACCACCTCTGCCTCCCAGCCTGATCGCTGCCTAACTGCTCCCCCCTGCCAGCTTGATCTCCCCCTAACTGCTCTCCTCTGCTGGCCTGATTGCCACTAACTGCCTCTGCCTCAACCCCTGCCACTGTAGCTTTGTCCGGAAGGATGTCTAGAAGATGACTGGTCTAATTAGCATATTGCCCTTTTATTAATATGGATGACTCTCACACACAAATTCCATTATTCTTTCTACATATATTAGTTGTACTTCTAGTATTTATTTGTCTTCATGGAATTTTTTCAGAAGTATAATTCTTGATTATAACTGTTATTTATTCTAATGCTGAAATTGTCTCAGATTTGGCCAGTGGAAAGCTCCCCATGCTGGTTTCTGTGTCCTTTGACATATACCTATTATTCTTTGAAGACCTACTTACTTTCAAAAAATTGTGGTAAAATATTTTTTAAAATTTATATACATACACACATATATAAAACAAATTTTGCTATTTTAGCCATTTAAGTATACAATTCATTGGAATTAATTACATTTGCAATACTCTGCAACCATCATCATTCTAAAACTTTTTCATCACCCAAACAGAATCTCTGTATCCATTCTCTTCTCCACAGCCTCTGTTAAACTTGCATTTACTTTCTGTCTTTATGATTTGCCTACTTTAGATATTTCATATAAAAGGGGTCATACTCATCAGAGAGATGCAAATTAAAATGACAATGAAGTATCATCTATAAGAATGGCTACTGGCAACAAATCAAGAAATGACAAGTACTAGTGAGGATGTGGAGGAAAGGGAACCCTAGTACACTATTGGTGGGAATGCAGGCTGGTGCAGCCATTATGGGAAATAGTGTGGAGTTTCCTCAAAAATATAAATATGGAACTGCCACTTGATCCAGTCATCCCACTTCTAGGAATACATCCTAAGAAACCTAATCCCAGGTTCCAGAAAAACAACTTTCCCCTGCAGTCTCTTAAGATATCCCCAGTTGGGTGATCCTATGTATTGGGCTTAGCAATCAGAAGCAAGGATCTGAAGAGGAAAGAGTGTAAGTCTGCGCAGTCCTCCTTCCCCACTTTAAGCAGCCAGCACACTTTAATAACTCCCAGGCTGTCCTGCCTCAGATCAAAATGGGTTGCTTTCTAGAGATCCCCTTTGTCAGCAGCGCTGAGGGCCCCCTTCCACATTCAGGGATCATGCCCTGCCCAACATCCATGGATTTCTCTCTGTTCTGAGGGACCAGAGACCTCACCTTATCCCAGGTGAAATCTGACCTTTCCACGTGATGTGTAGAGCTCCTCTGGATTTGAGTGTTTGCGTTGATTGGGGAGTGGTGTTCTGGGTCCCACAGTTCAGTGCGTGCCTCAGCTGTAGCTTTTCAGGCTGCTGTTAACATCCACTTTCCCCTTCCAGATGGCATGGTCTCTGCGTTCGTGCTGGTGGCTTCAGGAGAAAAAAATCCCCGTGGCAGTGAGGCTGCCTGGTCAGGGGAGCTCCGTCCAGCAGGCCCCCACCTTCTCCTGGAGGATAACTGTTCCTTAACTCACCAACAAGCACTCTCAGTGCGACTCTCAGCTTGTTCTCTCTGTCTGCTCAGCGCGACAAGGCTTGGGACATGTCCATCTATATTCTGCCACCATTTTTTTCCCCCCAAAGCAATGCCTCCTGTGAGTTTTTTTTATTACTGCTTCTATTTCATCAGTTGTTATTGGCCTATTCAGGTTTTCTGATTCTTCCTGATTCAGTTTTGTAAGGTAGTATTTTTCTAGGAATTTGTGCATTTCATCCTCATTTTCCAGCTTGTTGGGTACCTCGAGATACGAGTGCCCTAACATACGAGATTTTTGAGATACGAGCTGTCGAGCGAGCGATTTTTGCTTTGAAATATGAGCAACATTTGAGATAGGAGTAATCGCGTGGATTGGCTGGCTGCACACGACCCACCAGTTTACTGCGACTCGAGCATCTCATAGTTTCCCACACCTCAAAGTTACGGACCGAATTAAATTCGTATCTCGAGGTACCACTGTATTCAGTTGTTCATAGTATTTTCTTACAATCCTTCACATTTCTGTGGTGTTAGTGGTTACTTCTCCACTTTTGTTTCTGATCTTATTTATTTGGGTCCTCTTTGTTTCTTGATGAATCTTGCTAATGGTTCGTCAATTTTGTGTATCCTTTCAAACAACCAAGTCTTGGTTTCATTGATTCTTCTGAATTGTATTTTAAATTTCTATGTTATTTATTTCTGCTCTAATCTATTGTTTCATTCCTTGTACTGACTCTGGGTTTTTCTTGTTCTCTTTCTAGTTCTTTAAGTTGTAGGGCTAAATAATTTATTGTGTTTTTTTTTTTTTGTTTGTTTTTTTGAGGTATGCCTGTAGTGCTATGAACTTTCCTTTCAGGACTGCTTTTGTTGTGTTGCAGAGATTTGGGGTTGTTGTGTATACATATTCATTTGTTTACAGGAAGTTTTTGATTTCTTTCTTGATCTCGTTGGTTACCTACTCATTAGTTAATAACGTGCTGTTTAGATCCATTTGTTTGAATGTTTTGGAGTGTTTTTACTGTAATTGATTTCTAATTTCATTACACTCTGATCTGAGAAGATGCTTGATGTGATTTCAGTCTTCTTGAACTTGCAGACACTTGTTTTGTGTCCTAACATATGGTCTATGTTTGTGAGTGATCCATGTGTACATAAGAAGAATGAATATTGGAATGAAATGTTTTATTAATGTCATTTAAGTTCATCTGATCCAATATGGCCGTTAGAGTCACTGTTTTCTCTTTCTTTTTTTTTCATTTTAAAATCAAATTTTATGTCCTCCACTGTATGAGGGAATCACTCAGCACATGAAACTGGGGGTATCTTTCCTCTGAGCTCTAACTCCATATCCTCTGATCCCCTGATCCTGGTTTCTGCTCACACAACTGCAGTCCACTCTGCCCTCCCTCTGCAGGAGCACAAGATGGGTGGCTCCATAGGGAATTTTGTGTATTGGCCCTTTAAGAGAGTGTCTGAATTTTCAGCTGTCTCTCCCTGGCAGATAACAACCCGGATGCTTTTCACAGATAGATGTTATGTGGTATATCCTCCTCAGTTCTTGTACTCTCTGCTGGGGGGTCCCAAATTGGGGATTAGATCCCAGAGTTCTCAGTGGCAACCCTCCACAAATGATATATCTCTCAGGACTTTTAGTTGCTGTCTGTGGGTGCCTGGCCAGTCCTTTCATATCTTTGTCCCTCCTACCAGTCTCTATGTGATCTCCACTTCTGTCCTCAGATATCAGGGTTCTCTCCAGTGAGTCTTCTGTTGATTATTCAGGAAATTTTTCTGTAGATTAGTTGTAATTCCTGTTTGTTTCTGCAAGGGTGTCCATGCAGCTTCCATTTACTCTGCTGCCATGTTTAATCTCCTTTCAGTTTGCCTTTGGGATCCTGATATTGCATTGAATCTGTAGATCACTTTGGGTAGTATTGTCATCTTAATGATATTAAGTCTCCCAATCATGGCCGTAGGATGGCTTTCATTTACTTATGTTTTTAATTTCTTTCAGAATTGTTTTATAATTTTCAGTGACAAATATTTTTCTTTTTCAGTTAAATTTATTTCTAAGTATTTAATTCTTTTTGATGTTACTGTAAATGGAATTGTTTTCTTGATTTTATTTTCAGATTGCTATATACTAGCAAGTATATAGAAATATAAGTGATTTATATATATATATATATATATTTTTTTTTTATTGATTTTTTACAGAGAAGAAGGGAGAGAGATAGAAAGTCAGAAACATCGATGAGAGAGAGACATCGATCAGCCGCCTCCTGCACACCCCACAGTGGAGATGTGCCTGCAAGCAAGGTACATGCCCCCGACCGGAATCGAACCTGGGACCTTTCAGTCCGCAAGCCAACGCTCTGTCCTCTGAGCCAAACTGGTCTCAGCACAAGTGATTTTTATATGTTGATTTGTATCCTGCAACTTTGCTGGACTCATTTATGAAATCTAACAGATTTTTTGTGGAGTTTTTTCTACATATGTCATCTGTGAACAGAAATAATATTCTTCTTTCCATTTTGATACCTTTTATTTATTTTTCTAGGCTAATTGCTTTGGCTAGAACTTTAGTACTATGTTGAATAGAGGTGGCAAGAGCAGGCTTTCTTGGCTTGCTCCTGATCTTAGAGGAAAATTTTTCAATTTTTCACTGAGAAGTATGATGTTAACTATAGGTTTTTCCAAGTAAGGCCTTTTTATGTTGAGGAATTTTCCTTTTAGTTCTAATTTATTGAGTATTTTTATCACAAAAAAAATGTTGAATTTTATTAAATACTTTTCTGCATCAATTAAGATGCTCATGTGTTTTTGTCTTCATTCTATTTAATGTAATATATTATATTGATTGATTTTCATATGTTGAATCATCCTTGCATTCTGGGAATAAATTCCACTTGGTCATAATTATAACCTTTTCAATATGCTGCTGAATTCAGTTTGCTATATTTTATTGAGATTTTTGCATTAATATTTATAAGGTCTACTAGAGGCCTGGTGCATGGATTCGTGCATGAATGGGATTCTTTGGAGTGGCCTGCAGAGAATGGACCTCAGCTCATGCACCAAGCCTTGCAGCCCCAGCTTGTGCCCCCAGCCTTGCAGCTCTGCAGCCCCTCCTGGCATACCCCCTTGACCTGGTGCTGCCCCCTTACCTGCTCCACCATCCCGCCGGTAGGGTGATCAATTGGGGCTGGGCTCCCTGCCCGACTCCTTCAGTGCCTGGGAGCCATTTGGCATCCCTGCTCCCCACAGCTGCCATTGGTCACTGTCTGCGGGGTGATTGATTGTGGCTGAGCCTTCCACCTGGCTCCCTCAGCACCTGGGAGTGAGGCAGTGGCCCTGACCCCTGCTACTGCCTCTAGTCACCAAATGCAGGGCTGATTGCCACCTTGGCCTGGCACTGCCTCTTCATATCTGCTTCATCATCCTGCTATAGTCTCACTCTTGTTGGGGCCCATCGGGTCTGGCAGCGCCTCTACTGCTGCTAGTGCCATGTTGCCGATGCCCGCCATGTTCTGCACCCCCCTTTCCCCTGGTTATCGGTGCACATCATAGTAAATGGTTGAACTCCTGGTTGAACGACCACTCGAGGGGACAATTTGCATATTAGGCTTTTATTATATAGGGTTGGTCTGGAGTTTTCTTTCTTATAATGTCGTTGCTTGGAGTTAGGGGTTATTTCCTCCTCTTTAATTTTGTTTCTGAAAAGTTTAGAAGTATTGATGTTTTATTCCAGATAGTATTTTTCTGACTTATCCTCAGCTGTGTCTAATTTGCTGTTAAATCTGTTCACTGAACTTTTAATTTTAACTTTTATTGCTTTTCAGTTGTAGAACCACCATTTGATTCCTTTTCACTTCTGTGTTGCCACTTTTTAAATGCAGTTCCCTGAGGATGTTTTCAAGCTTTTCTTTTATTTCTTTGATAACATTAAAAATAGTGATTTTATAGTCTGGATCTGAAAACTCTAATAACTGAAGTTTTTGTATTGAAGTCTTCCTGTTGTATCTTTCCCCCCTGCTGGTTCTTGCTTACAAGGGTCTTTTTTCCCTTCTTCTGTGTATGCTTAGTTCTCTTTGACTGTTCTGGTCATTGTATTTGAAAAAGTATTTGCAGGAAAATTTTGAGTCATATGATGATTACATCTTCTCTCAGAGAGATTTTTTGTTTTCTTTTACTGATATTCTGGGGCCCTACTAGTTTTGGATCATCTTCTAGCAAGTTTAAGAATCACTCAGATGAAGTAAAGTCTTGAGGTATTGTCCTCGCTTAAAGTGGAAGAGTGTTTATCAGATTCTCTACTCTGTGTGGATCTTGGAATTCCACGTATTATCTGCCTCATTCTGTAACTCAGTTTTTGTATGTTTACCTTGTGAATTGTTAAATGCCATCCAGATAAAGGGCGTATTGAATGCTGGGTTACTTCTCTGGCTTCTAACCTCCTACATTTTGGTCCATCAATCCCTCACTCTCTTTTTAGCTAGCCTTTGCTTTTAAGAAGCTTTTAAAAAATCATGTATAATTCAGCTTTATTAGTTGTATTTGGATGACTGTTTTGAATTACTTAACCTGCTAATACTTTATGGGTCAATTTTAGAGACTCTCTTTTGTTTTGAGAATCCAATTTTATTGCTATCATATGATCTAGCAATTTCATTCTGGATATATATCCAAAATAAATGAAAACAGGATCTCAAAAAGATATCTGTACTCTCATGTTTGTTGCAGCATTATTCACAATAGCCAAGATATGGAAACAACCTAAGTATCTGTCATTGTATAGAGGGATAAAGAACATTATGTGTGTGTGTGTGTGTGTGTGTGTGTGTGTGTGTGTGTGTTCCCATCTTATATAATAAAAGGCTAATATGCAAATTGTCCCCTCGACTAGAAGTTTGACCTGGAATTCAATCAGGGGTTTGATCAGGGGCAGGGCCAGCCCACCAGTTGTTCTGCAGAAGAAGGCGACTGGCAAGGGTGGTGGGAGGTGGGACTAGTGAGCAGGTGGTGCCAGGCAGCTAAGATGGGTGCTAGTGGGGCCCTCCTCATTGCCCTGCTGATTGCCCCACAGGTTGGCCCTGATCGCCGGCCAGGCCTAGGGACCCTACCTATGCGTGAATTTTATGCACCAGGGTTCTAGTATATATATATAATTGAATCTTCTTCCAGATAAATTTTTGTTTGCTTATACCAGTAGTCCGGGGGTTCTACTCATAGAACCATATTCCTACAGTGGAATATTATTCAGCCTGATAAAAAAGAAAATCCTGCCATTTGTGACAACCTGGATGCTATTTGAAGGCATTGTGCTAAGTGAACTAAGCCAGACAAGGAAAGACAAATGCTTTATAATCTCACCTCTGTGTGGAATCTAAAAAGGCCAAGCTCAGAGAAACAGAGAGGAGAGTGGTGGTTATAGTGGCTGGGGGAAAGGTGGGAAAATGTGAAAATTATGGTTAAAGGGTACATACTTCCAGTTATAAGATTAATATGCTCTGAGGATCTAATGTACAGCATGGTAATTATCTATATACTATGTGTACCAGTTAATAATGTGAATATTTTTCAATAGATGGAGTTACACATATGTTGACATATATGCAATTTGATATATATGTTATTTTGTTGTATTGACAGCAAGCTTCAAAACTTCATATATCAAATTTGCTGAAGATGTTAACATCATAGATATTTTTATGTTTAAAAATATCAAATTTTGTGCCAGAATGGGGAAGACTGATGGTATGAACAAGGAAAGACTACTTGTATAAACATGGAAATTGTTTTGGCCATATTAATTTTGAAATACTTATTAGACACATGAGTAGAAATGTGGAATGGGAAGCCTGATGCATGCTGGGAGCTCAGGAGAGCAGGAGGGACTGGAGAGCTGCATTTAGGGTTCTATTTAAAGCCACAGGCATGGCTCAGATGATGTAGAGAGAGAGATGAGTTTCCAGATTGCACCAGTGGAGCTTTAACAGCTAGAAGCTGGGAAGGGGAAGAGGATCTAGCAAGGGAAAACAGATGGAGGCCAGTGAACACAGAAATAAAACCAGCAGAGTCTGGGGCTGGGAGAGTCACAGAGCCAGTACTTTAACAAGAAAGAAAGAGCCCCTGTGGCAGCGATGCGCAGCGGTTGGGTTCTCAGCGACAAGGAAACTTGTGGGTGCTGATAGGCGGGGCGAGCCTCTGTAAAGAAGGTGCAAGAGGTTGGCACATGGAGCACAGCGGTGGCAGCAGCAGCTAGGAGTCATAAGCGACAGCAGTGAGCAGAACTAAGGTGAACAGAAATCCCGTTCTGCTTCCAGGAGTGGAAGTGCTCATGGATCTGGGAAATCTGTAAGGCATACCCCTGCAAAGAAGATTCCAGACGTTCCAGATCAAAGTCCAGGTCCAGATCTGAATCTAGGTCTTGATCCAGAAGAAGTTCTTGAAGGCTTTATACAAGATCACGATGTGGGTCTCGCTCCCACAGACGATCCCGAAGCAGGTCTGACAGTGGAGACTATTGGAGGTGTCACAGCCACAGTCATTTCCCCACGTCCACTCGCAGACATCATGTCGGGAATCAGGCAAATCCTATTCCCAATCGTTGTCTTGGAGTATTTGCCTTGAGCTTGTACACTACAGAAAGAGATCTAAGAGAAGTATCTAAGAGATCTAAATATGGCCCCATTGTTGATGTGTCTATAGCAGTGGTTCTCAACCTGTGTGTGGGTCACGACCCCTTTGGGGGTCTAACGATCCTTTCACAGGGGTCACCTAAGACCATTGGAAAATGCAGATATTTACATCACTATGCATTAACAGTAGCAAAATTTCATGGTTGGGGGTCACCACCATATGAGGAACTGTATGCAAGGGTCTCGGCCTTAGGAAAGTTGCGGACCACTGGTCTATAGTATATGACCAGCAATCTAGACGTTCAAGAGGATTTGCCTTTGTGTATTTTGAACTTGTAGATGAGGCTAAGGAAACAAAAGAGCGTGCCAACGAATGGAGCCTGATGGACGTAGAATCAGAGTTGATTTCTCTATAACAAAAAGACCACATGCTCCAACACCAGGGATTTATAGGGGGAGACCTACCCATGGTCGTCGTGATTGCTACCACAGAGGACACCATGGAAACTACGATGAATGGGATTACTACAGCAGATCAGACAGAGGAGGTGGTGGAGGTGCAGGAGGATGCAGAGCTGCTCGAGAGAGGGGTCAGATTGACAAAAGGCGGTCACCTTCTCCTTACTCAAGTCGTGGAGGATATGGATCACGTTTCAGATCTTGATCATACTCACATCGTTGCTATGAAAGCGTTAAGTAGAAGGCTTTTGGAAGCTTACCTTTGAGTTTGGATATTGTTGTGGACAATATTTTTATTGCTTCCTGTTTAAAGAGTGAACAATGCCTAGTGAGGTTAGGTGACTTTTATACCTTTTATGATGACTACGTTTTGGTGGAGTTGAAATTACGTTCTCATTCTCCACTTGTGTAATTCGATGTTCTGTTCCAAGTTAAGTGTTTTCAGAAAAGTATGTTTTGCATGTATTTTTTTTTATAGTCTAAGTTTTGACTGCTGAGAAGTTTTTATTATACAAAACTTCATTTAAAGGGTTTTTCTACCGAATCCAGGGTATTCTGAGGATCGAAGCCTGTCTATAAAATGCTACCAAATGGCAAAAAGCAACAACGAAGTTTGATTTTTACTTTTCTTCCTAATATCACTGCTTAGCAGAATTGTTCAGTCTAGGTTGTCAACAGTAAATTTGAGGACAAAAATGTCCATTTTCCTTTAGTCCACGGAACCTACCATACTTAATATACCTGCAACTAAATATTAAAAATTATGCTCTGTAACTCAGTACTGCTTGTATTAGAACTAATGATCTTTCAATACAGCAAATGCTTAATGCATATATCAATGCGGATTTGTCAGACTTTATGTAATCTGTATTATATAGCAGGGAACCAGTGGCACAATGTATGGCTTAGAAAGGCTATTTCTCAGTGATGGTATTTCACCTGGTTATCAGCAAGTGACAATCCATTCCACCACAAATGTCCTCTCGTTCTAGCTTTTAGACTACATGGAAGAAACTGGATACCTCAGAATTTGGGGAAAGAAACACTACTGTGTTGTGGATGAATTGAAGACTGCCTGTTCATTTTTAAACTATTTCAGGTCCTTTGCATTCCAGAGGAGACCCAATTTCACTCAGATGTTTGGAGAACTGTGTTAAATAAATGCAAATGAAAAATAAAAAAAAAAAAAAAAGAAGAAGAAAGAAAAATCACTGTGTTAAATGCTGCCATTAGATTAAGATGAGCTCTGAGAATAAACCAGAATCATCTGAGCCCTTGGTTGCTTTTTATATTCTATTTTTCTATACATTAATTGTAGTCCTCAGTAATTGTTAATATTCTTGGGGGGGTGGGTATCAACACCCACCCCAGAAACCTCATCCCATTAAAAATATATTATCAAACCTAGAATGAAAAAGATTAAAGAATTCAAAAGTGCTGGAAGCCTAGTATCTGTTGATAGCCATTTAACCTACCCCATAGTGGCATCCTGGTGTCAAGCAGCTGTGTATATTTTTAAAAAGCCCATCGGAATGCTCTAGAGGGCTTTTATAAAATGAGTTAGAACTGCCTGGAAGATCTGATTGGCCCAGTTCCACAAAGAAGGTTCCAATAGGTTTTAAAGCCTTCTGTCTCATTCCTTTGTGCATTTGTTATTAGCTCAATAAATAATAGATAGAGGAATTACCCAGTCACTAATTTGCTTTTTTATCAAGCAAACTTCATGATTTAATAAATTGCAGTTTTTCTGTATTATTGAACATGTGCTAAAATATGCCTGTACTAGTAATTCAAGCATAAAACTATTTTTAGTATAGTATTTGTTTATTTATCTGTACATATTTTTTAAAACTATTTTTTTGGTGTAGTATTTGTTTATTTATCCGTACATATTTTTGTTCATTTATTGCTTCTCTAGTCCCATTCTTGTGATGTCTTCTAGTAAAATGTTTACTTTCTTCCTGAATTATTGCATTTAAAAATTAATATCTATTTTTCTCTGATCATAAGGGTGATAAATGATACCCTTTAAAAATATTTGTATGACTTCAGAGAGGAAGGGAGAGAGATAGAAACATCTATCCATTGAACCAAACCAGCTAGGGCAATGATATCCTTTTAAAGATTTCTAAATTTGCCTAGCTGCTGTGGCTCAGTTGATTGAGCTTGTCCCAGGCACCAAGAGGTCAAGGGTTTCATTCCATGTTCGGGTTATGGGCTTAATCTCCAGTAGGGGGCATATAGGAGGCAGCCACTTGATGATTCTCTCTTTTCCTCGCCTTTCCTCTCTCTCTTAAGTCAATAAAAACATATTTAAAATAATAAAAACTAAAGATTCCTAAATTTGCTTTAAAAAAAATCCAATAAAAAAATGGGCAAAGGATCTAAATAGACACCTTTCCAAAGAGGACATACAGAAGGCTGAGAGACATATGAAAACATGCTCAGAGTCACTAATCATCTAGGAGATGCAGGGTGAAGGCAACCTGCCCAGCTAGCCTTCCTTTTCTAGTTTTCTTCCTTCCAATTATAGTTGGTTCTTTTTCATCTGTCTCATGAACCTTCCCACCCTCCAAAGAGACAGCCCATCCGTTCTGTCCCCAGCTTTCCCTCTCACATCTCCTTTGCTGGCCCCTTATTATCAGGCCCCTCCTCTTCTTCTTGGGGGGGGTAATTATAATTCTATATAATAAAAGTCTAATATGCAAATTTTCTCTTTGGGTGGTCGTTTGGGAATTTGACTGGGAGACTGGGAGTTCGACCACTCGCTATGACATGCTCTGACCACCAGAGGGCGGCAGGAAACATGGTGGGCATTGGCGACGTGGCACTGGCAGCAGGTGGCATTGGAGGCACTGTCAGCCCTAATGTGCCCTGACGAGAGCGGGACTGTGGTGGGATGCTGGAGCATGTGAGTGGGCAGTGCCAGGCCAAGGTAAGTGCTAGTGGGGCCTGATCACCCTGCTGATCGTCCCGAAGCCAGTGAGCAGTGGTAGTGGTGGGGGGTGGGGCCACGGCTTGGCTCCCAAGCACTGAGGGAGCTGGGCAATCAATGGCCCTGCAAGTGGGATGGTGGTGCCAGGCCCAGGTGGAGTGCCAGGTGGGGCTGCAGGATTGCAAGGCTGGGGCCACAAGCTGGGGCCTGAACTCCACAGGCCACCCACAGGGATCCCACCCATGCAAGAATTCGTTCACCGGGCCTCTGATAATGGTAATAAAATGCCTTTCATTTATGGAGGATTTTGTGCCAAACCCTGTGCTTTCTACATTCACTTGCTCATTTCATCTTCCCAAACTCTATTGCCGTAATAAATGCTATTATTACACCCACTTAGAAGTGAGGCAGTACCAGCTGTATAATCTGTAGGGCCTACTGCAAAATGAGACGCGGGCCATTTGTTTGAAAATTAAGAATTTTGTGTCTGTCTCGCTGACTAAACTGAGCTCTCCCTGGGCAGGAAGAGTGTGTTTTATTTGGTTTTATGTGCCCTGTGCCTACCCCAGGGCTTGAGATAGGTGTGTTAGATCAATGCTAATTGTGTTGCACTAATTCCGGACTGGTCCGGGTAGGGACGTGATGATAGTTTAATGGGAACAGAGGAGTTGAGAGCAGTGGCTGTTGGTGACAGGCTAAGTGCACTGGTTCCCAGCCTGAAAAGATGAGGTTAGACGAGTCCCTGTAACGTTGTGTGTGTGTGCCAGTTGGGACTAAAGAAAGGTCTGAACAGGAAGATTAGGTCCTTTTGTTGTGGGGAGGTCACACCAGATCCTGGCATATGAGCCTCTCTGTGCCTGGGATGGCCCCTTGGGGAGACTGTCGGCAGCTTCTGTCCCTTGAGGTCACCATGGGGGAAAAGAACATACTGGTTGCTCAAATGTGGAAGGAAATTATTTTTTTCCCCTCGTCCCCTCCCACCCCCACCATGATGTAATTTAGTTAAGTACTTCAAAGAGAATTTCCACTTAAGCAGTGATTTATATTAGAGCTTAAATGGAAAATATAAAAGCAGCAGATTTGCTTTATAACCCTAAGTAATTAGCAGTCTAACCAGTAGTTTTAAGATTTTTATTTTTTGTTTAGTAGCTCTATGATTTTCAACTTCCCATTCTGCTGAGGTGCTGGGTGTGAACCCTGTGACCTGGGCATCATCACAAGCCTCGGGGGGGGGGGTGATATCATTTTCGTTAAAAAGCTTTTATAGCTGCCCTGCTATCCGATCCCAGGAGCATTCCTTCCCTTTGTATTAGCTTCTTTCACTAAAAAGCATTCTCTCGAAAAGATGCTTATTCCTAAAGTAGATTAGTTCTTTAGAGATCCCTTCCCAGGCTTTTTTGAAGACATGATTTGGGAGTTTTGTCTTGCTCTGTTTCCTGGAAAAAGATGTGCACTTTTTTCTTTCTCCTTTAACCATGTCATTCTGTGGTCTCTTCCCCAGAGCCCATGGCTGTACCGTGTGTGGGCACTTTTTGGATCACATTCTGGAACAGGTGAGCAGGTAGTTGGTGGTTGTCATATCCCACTTGAGAAGGTGTTGCTTTGAGTACTAGGGCCTTTTGTTTTCATAGGTGCAATTTCTCTGCAGTCTCTGTTCCCTTCCCCTGCGCCCCCCCCCACCTCTTCCACCCACCCTTTTCTTTGATACTTAGAAATTCTTGGGCTTTTTGTCCTAATGGAGATCTTATGGTCATACCTTTATATAATACCCTTACATACTCTTCTCTTCTCTTCTCTTCTCTTCTCTTCTCTTCTCTTCTCTTCTCTTTCTTTTCTTCTCTGTCTCTCTCTCTCTCTCTCTCTCTCTCTCTCTCTCTCTCTCTCTCTCTCTCTCTCTCTCTCT
>PVJN01013957.1:0-47721 GCA_004026805.1 Lasiurus borealis | reverse complement strand
CTGGTGTATAAGATGACTTTTTAAAGCAGGAAAATCTTCTCAAAAGTCGGGGGTCGTCTTATATGCCGGGTATCATCTTAGGGTGTATAAGATGACCCTTGACTTTTGAGAAGGCGGGTATATCCCAAATTCTATATTTTAAATGGAAAAGTTGGGGGCTGTCTTACAGGCCTAGTCATCTTATATGCCAGAAAATACTTTGTGTGTGTGTGTGTGTGTGTGTGTGTGTATGCCAGAAAATACTGTGTGTGTGTGTGTGTGTGTGTGTGTATGTGTGTGTGTGTGTGTGTGTGTGTGTGTGTGTGTATAATTGATTTCAGAGAGGAAGGGAGAGGGAGAAGAAGAGAGATGGAAACAGCAAGGATGAGAGAATCATTGATCAGCTGCCTCCTGCCTGTTCCACACCGGGATAGAGCCCAAAACCTGGGCATGTGCCCTGACCAGAACGGAACTGTGACCTGCTGATTCTTAGGTCGATGCTCAGCCACTGAGTTATTAGCAGGCTTTGCAGATGGGAACTCGAGAGGTGAGGGAGATGTCTGCTCCAGTGACAGGCAGGCTTGGAACCACAGGCTTTCTTCACAGAGGCGAGCCTTTACATCTGAGCTGCTGTCCACGTGGCCGAGAGCAAAGCAGGGCATGCTCCCTGCAGGAGGCCATGACATGAGAATGAGAGAACAAACTGGCTCAGTTCCAACTCCCAAGGATCTCGGTCTTGTTCTCTGGGCAGAAATACACTGAAACCACCCGTGGCATAACCTTACATGAGAATACAGTGGTACCTCGAAATATGAGTTTAATTCGTTCCGTAACCTTGAGGCGTGGGAAACTATGAGACATTCGAGTCGAGGTAAACTGGTGGGTCGTGTGCAGCTGGCCGATCTGTGCGATGACTCCTATCTCAAATGTTGCTCGTATTTCAAAGCAAAAATAGCTCGTATCAAAAATCACATATGTTAGGGCACTTCTATCTCGAGGTACCACTGTACTACTTATTTGTATGTTTGCAGTGGATCTGAAAAAGCCACCTGCAGACATTCTCTGCCCCATTGAATAAATTTATGTCCTTAATATCTATTATGCACTGGCATTACACAGAATTAAACGTTTAAACGGTATGCGCTTGGGATTTCAGTGGGCCGGGAAGACAAATCGTGGGCTTACCTTCTGCACTAAAATCATACAGTCTTCTGCTTGGCCCGTAGATCACCGTGGCAGGATAATCTGCTTCAGCTTGCATGAGCTTTCGGTGTTGATGAGACTGGCAGAGAACATAATAAAAAATGGTTGTTTTATTAGATGTTTCCAGTAAAAGACACCACAGAGGCTACATCAGGGTGTAGAAAGCTTCATCTTCTGATGAAAGTCAGTTTCCACACTGAGTATGTCAATGACATTAAGAGCTCAACATAGGGCCAACATGACAAGAGAGAGGATCACATGTTTATGAAATTAAGGCATTGTGTACTTTTAAAGGGCATTTTATAAAGACTCTCTTTCAAAAAGCCAAAAATTTTATTTCATTAAATTATTTCCACAGATACTTTGTTGTTGTTGTTGTTTTTAAAGGGTTGTTTGTGAGAGACACTGTCTAAATACTCAGAGTCCTTAGGTCTTTTATTCTTTTCTGGAGAGTCGAAGTTCTGCGCAGATATGAGCTGAGACTTGTATCTACTTGTTAGATATCTTCTATTTTGTCTATTATTGTATATCTGTTCTCAGAACTGGCAAGGCTGAATGAGCTCTCCTTTATTCTAAGCTTCTCTATGCCAAGGCCCACTAATCCTTTTTATTCTGGCCACGTCATTCTTTTAGTAGAAATATAGAAAAGGGATATTAACTATTGACATTGTGACACACTAATACAGAAATAATGTACAAATGAACTAAAAATATTAAACTCCTCAAGCCCAAATAATTGTCTACTCGTATTTTTAATACTGACCTTACCTCTGTTAGAAACCTTTCTTCCAGTTCTTTGAAGTTTACCTAATCCACTCACTCATTTCTCCATTTGTTCATTTCTTCAATTTAACAAAAATATTAAGTATTTGTTCTGGAAGGCAAAATAGCTGTCTTTGGTCCAATTCAAGGCCAACAGGAACTCTTAATTTGGAGTACTGTGAAGAAGAAAACTATGTATTCAGTGCAAAATAGCTCAATTGTGAGACAGCAGGGCCTGAGGCAGCCCTTAGGCCAGGTGGCCCTGGGGCCAGGCCCCTCTCCAGCTGGACAGCCTTGTGCTGCTCCTTTATCGTCTGCTTTGTGCTGTGTTGCTTTGCTGTTCTTTGCTCTGCTCCGTTCTGTGCCAGTCTGCTCTGGCTAGCGCTGGTATATTCTACTCTGCTCTGGTGAAACATCTGCCGTGTTCCAGCTCAGCTAGAGATACACAACCTTAAGAAGGGAAAATGCACTCCCAGAGCCAGAATGGAGCTGTTCTCATGCAAATGAGGACTCCAAATCCTTGCAGTTTGATTGGTCCAAAAGGCACTGTCCTGATTGGTCAGAATGGAGCCACTCTGGTTGGTCAGAGCTGTGCAGCTCTGATTGGATGGGGAAAGCCTCAGTCCTGTTGGTTAAAATAGGAGTCTTCGAAAGAGGACATACAGAAGGCCAAGAGACATATGAAAACAGGCTCAAAGTCACTAATCATCTGAGAGATGCAAATCAAAACAACAAGGAGGTACCATGTCACACCTGTCAGAATGGCTATCTTCAACACATCAACAAATGACAAGTGCTGGAGAGGATGCAGAGAAAAAGGAACCTTCTTGCATTGCTGGTGAGAATGCAGACTGGTGCAGCCACTGTGGAAAACAGTAGGGAGTTTCCTCAAAAAATTAAAAATGGAACTCTCATCTGACCCAATAATTCTACTTCTAGGAATATATCCCAAGAAATCAGAAACACCAATCAGAATGGATATATGTACCCATATTTCATAGCAGCACAATTCACCAAGGCTAAGATCTGGAAATAGCCTAAGTGCCCATCAGCAATGAGTGAATTAGAAAACTGTGGTACATCTACATAATCGACTACTATGCTGCTGTAAAAAAAAAGGAACTCTTACCCTCTGCAATAGCATGGATGGACCTATAGAGTATCATGCTAAGTGGAATCAGCTAGTCAGAGAAAGATAAATATCACATGATCTCACTCATGGTTGGACTATAATGAACAACATAAACTGATGAACAAAAATAGAGCCAAGGGGAGTGGGGGGGTATATTTTAGAATAATAGAAATAATCCTGTTATTTGCAGATTTTTAATATTTCCTATAAATTTTGTAATCTCATAGTATGTTAGTACAGTTTTGATATGCTATTTAAAAATCTCTTTTTGAAATATTATTTTTTATTGCATGTAATATTATTATATTTAAGCCCTAGCTGGTTTGGCTCAGTGAATAGAGCATTGGCCTGTGGACTGAAGGGTCCCAGGTTCAATTCCAGTCAAGGGCACATGCCCAGATTGTGGGCTCAATCCTGAGTGGGGGTAGCATGCAGGAAGCAGCCAATCAATGATTCTCTCACATCATTGATGTTTCTTTCTCTCTCTCCCCTCTCCCTTCCTCTCTGAAATCAATAAAAATACATTTTAACAAATATTATTATGTTTAAGATAATTTTTTCTTGAATAAAAAAAGAATAGGAGTCCATAAACTCCTTTCTGCTCCAATGGCAGAAGCACTGTGGGGACAGACAGTTTGGTGCGGAGGTGGTAGTTTTGTGCAGGTTTCTCTTGAACGTGAGGTGGTATGTGATAGTCCCCTGTGTAGAAATGGCTGCTGGGCTCTGGTGTTTTGTGTTTGTTTTTTAGCCCAGTTAGCCAATAGGAGCCCTTCTTCTTCTTTTTTTTAATATATTTTATTGATTTCTTACAGAGAGGAAGAGAGAGGGATAGACAGTTGGAAACATCGATGAGAGAGAGACATCGATCAGCCGCCTCCTGCACGCCCCCTACTGGGGACATGCCTGCAACCAGGATACATGCCCTTGACCGGAATCAAACCCTGGACCTTCCAGTCCTCAGGCCGACACTCTAACCACTGAGCCAAACCGGTTTCGGCAGGAGCCCTTCTTAGTAGGCATCTTCTTCTCAAGGTCCATACTGGTTAGGCCCACTTCAATCTCCACATCCTTGAGTGGCTCAAAAAAATCACCTCAATGTCAATATTTTCTACTGTGCATTCCACGAGGACTCGTGTTTACTAGGACTTGTGGAGATTTGCCGGGTTGAATGAAGAAATCTGTACCTGGCAATGCTTCTTGACAGATTCTGTGAAAATGGAGCCAGACCCCCTACATGGAGGTTTCCTCTTCCATCATTAAACGTAGACTGTGCTTATGTTTCTCTGCTTCAAGACTCCTAGGAATGCATTTGCTGTTCCTTACGTTGAACATAAATACAGTCAACGTTTGATATATTTTTAAAAAAATATATTTTATTGATATTTTACAGAGAGGAAGGGAGAGAGATAGAAAGTCAGAAACATCGATGAGAGAGACGCATCGATCAGCCGCCTCCTGCACGCCCCACAGTGGAGATGTGCCTGCAAGCAAGGTACATGCCCCCAACCGGAATCAAACCTGGGAACTTTCAGTCTGCAGGCCGATGCTCTATCCACTGAGCCAAACCGGTCTTGGCAACATTTAATATTTTTAATGCTATTCCCTCTTTTTTTTTTTTTGTAATAACGTGAAATCTTTTCACTGCTTTTATGTCATTTCCATTCTGACTTTGAAAATTCTGATAAAACTTTTTCATTGATTGTACATCCTGTCATTAAAACAAGGTAGGGCCAAAGTAGATCTACAGTTGTGAGTACATGGAACACAGTTTATTCTTTCGTTGTTATTTATTAACTAGAGGCCTGTTGCACACTGGGAACCTGCAAGTCCTCGTTCCTGGTGGAGCACTGCTCCTGTAGCTTCCTCTGTCCCCTGCCCTTCCCCTCATAGCAGGCATCCCGCCTGCATATGCAAATTAATCTGCCCGCCATCTTTGTTGGGTTAATTTGCATGCCCCTGATTGGCTGATGGGCATCACAGAGGTACGGTCAATTTGCATGTTTTTCTCTTATTCATGGAGATTGTATTATTTTCCGTACGAACAACTGTAAGCCTACTTTTGCCCCACCCTGAGTGTATCCAGTTAATCAAAGACTACATTAAATATTTCTGAACAGATCTGTGGATTGACTGGACCTGTTCTGAGGATTTTGAGACGTGTGCTTGAATGTCAGTTTTGAGGGAGATCTCAGAGACCGTGATCTCAGAGCACAGTGATTCATTCAGTACAGAGCTTGGTTATCTGGACCCTTAATTTGTCTCCCTCTGCTCCACCTCCACCCCCTTGTTTTGATCTTACTGGTCCTTAATTTAGGAGCTATTGTGGAAGAACATTTAGAACCACTATCCACAACATAGAAGCAGAAAAGGGGTTCTCTGTGCTCAGGGTGGAAAATGAGGAAATTCCAGGTGATGTTCATGGAGAGGAGGTATTCAGTGTTGTTTCTATCCTTCACATTTGGAAACTGAAAGGAAAGATGTGTGTACTGTGAGGTTTTTGATAATTTGGTTGTTTTCTTCTCTTTCTTTTACCAGATTTCACCAAAACTCATGCCAATGCAGCAGATCACAATTTGAAACACGGAATACACATCTGTCCCAGGCTGTGCATTTTTTCTTTTAACCACATAGTGTTTCAGTAAGCATAACTGTATAGTGAACAAGCAGCTTTTAACTAGGTTTTGTGCTTTATACAACCTGTTCTCTCAAGCATGCTATGCCATTTTAATGAACAAAAAGAAAAAATATATATATGCTTATAATATTTGTTTTATAAGTGCTTAGAAGGATGTCTTTACAGTTGGTGCTAACATAGAATTTTCCTCCATCTTCTGTGGCATGTACACTGAGTGTAAATGCATCAAGATGGCCCGTAGGAAGAGTTTCACTGATGGACTCTTTCTCCTAAAGAAATTGTGAAGAAAAAGAGTGAGGCAGAAAAGTGACCCCTCCCGCAGGTAACCAAGACAGCACTGTACTGATCCTGAAGATAACATGCACGTGGATTGTGACTGGGAGAAATGCTATCTTAACAACTGATTTTCCTTCATCGTCCTTTTTTTTCGGACCTCCGATTGTGTGATTCCATCTTGTTTTTCTAGAGCACCTCTCTTCCTCCCACACTTCCTGTAACTAAATGGATGCTTAAGAAGGGAGGAAGGAGCATGTCTGTGTGGGAGGAGTAACTGGTGCAGGAAGGAGACTCACGGCGTGACCAACCGACCAGCCAACCATCTGTGTTTTGCCAGTACCTCACTCATCTAGTCAGTTCCCTCCTTGCGAAGCAGTGCAGTATTCGTACATATCCAGATGGTCCTTAAGAGTCTTCATGTGATTGAGGACCAGTTGGCTACTTGAACAATAACTGCTCTTAAGCCAAGAAGGGCTGTGGGATAATTTATCATGAATCCATAATCACAGTGAACGCACAGGTGTGTGTGTTTTTGTTTTATTTTGTTTTTAATTCTTTTCAGCCTTTCTTATTTCTGGTCAGAAAAGTTTCTAAAGTTGAGTGCCTCTTCCTACAGAACAATGTTTTCTTCTGACCAGACTACTTCCTTGAACAAAGCACTTTTAATTCAACTCTGTGCTAGTAGGGGAAGTACGAATGAGCAAATCCAGGATTTGAAGAGCAGTGATTGGATTTCTATTGTTAGAAAATAAACACAGTGGATTAGCTTTTGTAAGGAATAACTTCTCAGAGGTGTCCTCAGTACCAAACAGTTGCCCCAGGGGTAACCCAGCAAAAAATAGGGTGAAAAGGTCTGGGCACCTCATTTGCTGGACAGAGGCAGGCATAGCAGAGGGCACTGTGCTGTTTCCTGGCTCCAGATATAGGGATTTATTCATGCTTTTTGGTGATGGTTGTCTCTTTATATACAGCTATTGTTGTGTCATGCACGGTATTAGAGGGAGGAGAGAGGCTTTTTAGTTTTTTTATTTTTTGGTAGAAGCACACTCCATTATAAAATAGTCTTTTCTACCAGCTTCATGGTTGAAAGCATACTCTCCTAGTACTGGTAAAATGGATTCTTTAACATTTGTGAGGTTTAGAGAATAATATATATATATATATATGTTAGAGTTATGATTGTGAAAAATGTATGGTATTGATGATTGCTTTATTTGCAAGCTTATTTGCTTATCATTCCAGTCTGTTACTTTAAGATAATGTGATTCTAAGGATGTTCTCAACTTTAAAAGGCAAAAAACCCAAGCAGAT
Source organism: Lasiurus borealis (assembly GCA_004026805.1). Lineage (NCBI taxonomy): Eukaryota > Metazoa > Chordata > Mammalia > Chiroptera > Vespertilionidae > Lasiurus > Lasiurus borealis. The sequence continues at coordinate 40,423 of PVJN01013957.1, read as the reverse complement.
GAACTTTATATTCTTGATTAAAGAGTGTTACGGATATTAAGAAATACAATAAATATTTTAAGTTTATATATATTGGTGTGATTGTCCTTTTTTTCTCTTTTGGGAATGGTGTGACTACACCTGGGAACTAGACAACAGAAATTGGTAGAATGGCCAGCAGAAAGTCAGCACACTTTCCTGCTTCTAATCAAGTTGTTGCTTTTCTTTAAAATAAAAAAAAAAATTATATATATAGTCTCTTATGAAAGAACAAATGAAGTGTTTACCTAAATGAATTTTGCACTTTGTTCCTTATCAGAGCCAATTATCCTAATATATAAAAACCCTGGGTTGTAAGGACCAGTAATGACTGGAGGCTGATCAACCGGAAGTCAATGCTGGCCCTGCCCCCAAGCAAGTGGTAAGAGGCAATTAGGCAGTCAGGTAGAGGGGTTAGGGGTGATTAGGCAGGCAGACCAGCAGTTAGAGGTGATCAGGTAGGCAGACAAGTGGTTAGGGGAGATCAGATAGGCAGATGGCCCCTAGCAGGGCTAGGCTACCAGTGGCAGGGGAGGGAGGGCAGTGCTGCACAGATGGCAAGCAGTGGCAGCAGCAGGGGTGGGGCCAGCTGCCTGCAGCCTGGATAAGGAAAGCCCCAATAGGCCCTGATCTCAGGCCAGGCCTAGGGACCCTACCCAAGGCGTCCCGAATTGTGAGAGGGTGCAGGCCGGTCTGAGGGACACTTCCCAACCCCCCAGTGCACAAATTTTCGTGTACCAGGCCTCTAGTTTGTCTATAAAAATGGGCTATCCCCGGATTCTTATGTTAATATATATATATTTTTGCTTTTATCTGACATTGCGTTAGGATACACATACATCGGTTAGTTTTCCAGTGGTGGGTGGAGTTTGCCTGCATTTTGCACTGGCTCCAGAGCCAGTCTGCCCAGCTTCTGTGTCACTCCTCAGGTAAGAGACTTTCCCCTAGCTAAGAACTGGGTGTGTGCCTGGGTCATGCCTATCTAATACCCAGGGATATATGATCCAGAATGTACCAGTCAGGGTATTTCTCCCATGTTTAAAATCTGAAAATGAAAGAAAAGCCAATATTCTTATTCCTTTCTAGTCACTAAAGCCTTGAGAATTTCAGTCTGATGCCAACACCTCTTCTCCCTTCTGCATCCCCCGTCCCAACACACACCCCACCCGCTGGGCTCCGGCTGGGAAGAAGGAAGCTGAGGTACAAAGACCAATGTATTTGGAGTTTCGAGAGGGAGTGTCCTGATGGTGTTTGGGTTCCTGGCTCTGGAGGTGCTTCAGACCAGCTCCCCTTTGTATGTGAGCCCATTTCTCTGAGCTGGGTCTTTGTCGCTTAAAACCAGAGTGTGAACTCAAACGACTTTTTTAATTCCCGAGTCCTGGGAAGATGTGGTCTCCTGTAGGAGTCAGGCAGAATATGAGCAAAACTGCTTATACCTGGGCTCAGAGGTGATGTGTGAAGACCATTTCTAGGTGCGGAGTCAGGTTGTGGATAGAGGTTTTCTTTCTCTTGCAATGTCAGCATTGTAAGCACAGCTTTGAAAATGACTCCAATGGAAGTAAAGGAGGAGTTTATCCAATGGATAGGTTTGTTTGCACTAACTTTCTCCCTTTCCTCATAGGCTGTGGTCTTGAGTTTCTTAAGCTTATGTTCAGATTCTCCATCTTTCACATGGACAGAGTATACTGTTTCCCATCATGGTTCTCTAAGATGTGATTAATACATCTAGTTGTAAAATACTGATAGGTCTTGAAAATGCTGTACCAAAATATTACATGGGACCAGAATGGTCAGTTTTTCTTGTCCTTTTAAAGAGAGTCTTGAACTCTAGTATTTCTGAAATAAGATATTCCAGGAAATTGCTCCTGGCTTGATCATCTGGATTCTCTTTGCTTATTTATCAACTCTGATTATCCTAAGAAATCTATTTCTGTGTGCTTGGCAAACTAGTTGAATAAATTTGTACCAAGGGAGTGAATAAATTAAAGAGCAGGTGAATTAATTCAGTGGCACGGGATCAGAGTCCTACACAATTCAATTTTCCCTTTTTTAATATGTAACTCTAAATAATAGCAGCAAACAAACACAAAATTGGTTTGGTGAGATGCCAGTAACCATTTCGGTTCCCCTCCTCAAATTAGTAAATATATTTTTAAAAGAAATATTAATTATAATAGGACTGGGGTGATGAGGAATTGGAAAGTCAGAAAGTAAGAGAACTTGAAATAGCATGAGTAGTGGATGTAAGGACCAGCCACACCCTTAGTGCTGACATAGAGCATCCAAGGACGAGGCCTCAGGACCAAGATCCAGACCTGTGGGGAGGCGCCTAGCAGCTGGGCTTACTGGATCAAGAAGTCATGTGACCAAGACTGGTTTGGCTCAGTGGATAGAGCGTCGGCCTGCGGACTGAAAGGTCCCAGGTTCGATTCCGGTCAGGGGCATGTACCTTGCTTGCAGGCACAACTCCAGTAGGGGGCATGCAGGAGGCGGCTGATCGATGTCTCTCTCTCATCAGTGTTTCTGACTTTCTATCCCTCTCCCTTCCTCTCTGTAAAAAATCAATAAAATATATTTTTTAAAAAAAGTCATGTGATGCTGGGCCAAGAAAACTTGCGGGAAATCTGCCTCTGAGGTGCCAGAGAAAGCTGACCCCTGGGGAGCACCACATTTCAGTAGTTGCTGCGAAGCCTCCTGGAAGGATTCCAGGGTAGCTGCTCACAGGGATGTGTCTTTGGGGAAAGCTCACTGCAGAGCCATCCCGGGGAGTGCTGGGGGAGCTACGGGCCCTGGGCTCTGTTGATCACCAAGCACAGCAGGAGCTGGGACGTGGAGAAGCCCATTGGGCAGCAGTGTCTGGATGCTGGAGTTGCAGCATCCTTTTGAGAGAGCAACACCATCCCGGGAGGAGAAACTTCCTCCTCCACTGTCTCTCCAGCACCTTCTACTGACAACGCTTAGCATCCTGCCACGTGGCAGTGAAGGGTGGATTTGGAGCTGGAAGGCAATAAATAGATAGCTGGCATAAGCACCTACTATGAGCAAGCAGCATGAAGGTGCCAGGGGTATGGAGAGGAGAGAAATAGCTCTATCAAATAATCGCATTTAAGAGTAAACTCATAATTGTGTTGAGTTTTTTTTTTTTTTTACAGAGAGGAAGAAAGAGGGATAGAGAGTTAGAAACATCAGTGAGAGAGAGAGACATCCATCAGCTGCCTCCTGCATGCTCCCTGCTGGGGATGTGCCCTCAACCAAGGTACATGCCCTGGACTGGAATTGAACCTGGGACCTTTCAGTCTGCAGTCTGATGCTCTATCCACTGGGCCAAACCAGTCTTGGCAGAGAGTTTTCTTTCTTTCTTTATTTTGTATTAATGTATTACATGTAAACATATCTTCCCATTGCTCCCCACTCCCAGGCATACCCTAACCCTCCAGTGTCTTGTGTTCATTGGTTATGCTTATATGCATGCATACAGGTCAAAATTGAAGGTGAAATCAGGAGCTTCACAGACAAAAAAGGACTAAGGGAATTGATTACCACCAAACAAGCAATGCAAGAAATGCTAAAGGGTCTGCTGTAAAAAAAGAAAGAGGAAGCGAACAAGGAACATGGGTAAACAATAAAAATGGCGACAGATAAGTACCTATCATTAATAACTTTAAATGTAAATGGATTAAATGCTCCAATCAAAAGACATAGGGTTACAGATTGGATAAGAAAACATGACCCATATATTTGCTGTCTACAAGAAACCCACCTCAGAAAAAGAGATGCACACAGACTGAGGGTGAAGGGATGGAAGACGGTTTTTCAGGCAAATGGAAATGAAAAAAAAAAAAAAAAGCTGGGGTTGCAATACTTATATCTGAGTTTTCTTTTATGTGAAGGGAAGTATGTGTATCATGAAAGACTGTTCAGAAGGTCCTGAAATTAGATTTCATACTTGCCTCTGCTCAGCACGTTTTTAAATATGCCACAGGTTGTTCAGTAAAATGTTTAGAAAAACAGCTTTTGAATGAATCAAAAACAAACAAAAAAGCAAAACACAAAACAATGAGATCAAGTGATTTCTGAATGATTAGGATCTGTACAAAATCCAAAGGCATTCTACCATAAACAATGCCATACTCCCGGGAAGGACTGGTTGGAGGAAAATCTCTTCTGTGTGCTTTGAGAAAATCTGAAGTTTCCGTGAGATAAAGTTATTGAAAGGATACGAAGTAGAACAATCCTGGTCCAGAAAAAGGGCCACGCCAATCAAAGGCCATTGTCATCTGAGTGTAGAAGTCTTATTGTGGAAGGCTATTACAGAGATGCAGTCTGTTCTGAAGGGGTCAATTGAAATACTGTGGTGACTCGGGAAATGCAGCCATGAGACTTGCTGACCAGACTGAGCCAGCTGTGTGTTTCAGAAAAGAAGCAAGTGGGAAGTGACCTCACTGTTGTCTATGGGATCCACAAAAGGCACAACTGTTTCAGGGACACCGAGCTGGTGGTGGATAAACGGAAGAGTCGCTTCTTATGGTGGGAGGGGAAAAAAATGAGGACTTAAACTCAGAAAAATAACTGACCCGTGTGTTTATCTCACATGATTTTTTAAAAAAGAATGTAGCATCTTTCTCATTTTATGGAGACCATAGCACAAAAGGTCATTCTGCCTATCCGTACAGTGGCGTCTAGACCAGAAAGAGTAATTATGTTAAAAAATAATTCAATAAAACATTCTAAGAAGTATACCTGCCTAATAGATCATGTTCTGCAAGGATTGATTTTTTTTTGCTAATACACAAAAAGGACCACTTTGAACCTTTGCTCCACATTCAATTTATGTCTTCAGCTTAGGTAATTTCATGACTTGACCTTGTCAAGGGAAGGTATTGATTCATGGGTAAAATTATATGACATTAGGGTTTGCTTAAGAATACCCTGGCAAATAATTACAACAAAACCTGAGAAAAATAAATAAAATAATATTGAAAAAATTTGGGTAATTATTGAAGCTGAGGGCAGTGGGTACATGAGAGTTCACTATACTATTGAATCTAGTTTATGTTTGAAATTTTTTATATTAAAAAGTTTTCAGAGGAAGTTTATAAATGCAATATTCATTTCAGCATCTTTATAATAACCATAGATGTGAATGAGGAAATTCGGTGATGGTCCACTGGATTTGGGATAAGAAATCTAGTTAAGAGGAGCTGGAGTCTCAAAGGAGGAGAGACTAAGAGGATGGATTTTAAAAATCAAGTATATTTTATTTTTTAATCATTAATAAGGTAAATATCAGTTTAAATAGAAAAATTAAAACAAAGGCCAAATATATGTAAAGACAACGTCATTAGCCATCAGGGAAATGCAAATTAAAACCACAATGAGATATCGCCACACACCTATCAGAATAACTACAATAAAATACAGTGGCAGTGCCAAATTCTTGATGTGAACACTAAATAAATCCCATGTTGCTGTTGGGAAAGTAAAATGGTATAGCCCTTGGGAGAGCAGTAGGCAGTTTTGTTTTATTTTTTTAAAAACTAAACATACATTGCCGAAACCGGTTTGACTCAGTGGATAGAGTGTCGGTCTGCAGACTTGAAAGGTCCCAGGTTCGATTCCGGTTAAGGGCATGTACCTTGGTTGCGGGCACATCCCCAGTAGGGGGTGTGCAAGAGGCAGCTGATCGACGTTTCTCTTTCGTCGATGTTTCTAACTCTCTATCCCTCTCCCTTCCTCTCTGCAAAAAATCAATAAAATATATATAAAAAAAACCCACAAAAACAAAAAACAACTAAACATACAGTTACCATATGGCCTACCAAATACACCATTAGGCATTTATTCCAGAAAAATTAAAACTTTTATTTATACAAAAACATACACAAATGTCTAGAGTAGTTTTATTCATAAAAGCCAAAGTCTGGAAGCTGGTCTGGATGTTCTTCAATGGGTAAATGTTAAACCAAACCGGTAAATCCAAGACATGGAACACTACTCCGCAGTACAAAGGAATGAACTATTGATACGCATAACAGCGAGGAGGAATCTCCAGGAAATTGTGCTGAGTGGAAAAAGCCGAAAAAGATTATATGCTGTGTGATTTCACATCTTTGAAATGGCAAACTTTTAGAAATGGAGAACAGATGGTGGTCAGCAGGGGCTAGGGTCCTGGGAGGGAGAGAGGAAGGTAGGTGGGTATGGTGAGGGATTCTTGTGGTGATGGGACTGTCTTTATCTTAACTGTGTGGATGGATATATGTACACACACGTGTAATAAGATTGTGCAGAACAAAATATACAGGCATGTACACAAATGAGCACAAGTAAAACTGGAGAAATGGAAATAAGTGGCCGGGATCATAGTCATACACAATTGTGTATGAATGTCGTTAACCTGATCCTGATGTAATATAGTTTAAAATGTTTTTTATTTTTGACATACAATATTATCTTAGTATCAGGTGTATAACATAGTGAGTAGGCGTTTATATAACTTGTAAAATGATTATCTGGATAAATCTAGTACCCATGTAACACCATACATAGTTAGTTATATTGTAATGTAGCTTTGCAAGATAATACTGTTGGAGGAAAACAGGTAAGGGAAAATTGGAGATCTCAGTATTATTTACAGTATATTTCTTTCAGCTGCATGAAATTATCTCCATAAAAATGTAAATGAAAATATGTGTCAAAATAACTCAAAGTTCAAATACTGCTTTTTAATCTGCTCAAAACTTAGGTGGATATTCTTGCTGACTTTTTAAAAATATTTTTTTTAATTGATTTCGAAGAAGAAGGGAGAGGAAGAGAGAGAGAGAGAAACATCAATGATGAGAGAGAATCACTGACCAGCTGCCTCCTGCATGCCTCCTATTGGGGATCAAGCCTGAAACCTGGGCACGTGCCTTGACCAGAATTGAACTTTGACCTTTTGGTTCATAGGTCAACGCTCAACCCCTGAGCCAAACTGACTGTGTTTGTTGGACTTCTTTTTTCCACCTGGAATAAAAAAAAAAACTTGTTCATCGAACAGACTGTCAAATTACAGCGGGAAGGCTGGGGAGTGTGGGTACGTGTGGGGGTGAGGGGAAAGAGATCAATCAGAGGATTTGTATGTATGCATATAAACATCACCACCGGACACAAGACACTGGGGGGGGGGTGAGGTTATGTGTTAGGGGGTGGGGGAGGGCAGGGGAAAGTCAATGGGGGGAAAGGAGACTTGTACTACTATTTGTAATACTTTAAACAATAAAAAAAAGTTGTAATCTCTTCGTTAATAACGGGAAGTAGTTTGCTTTGTTTTACCTAGGAATACCACCCACTATAGTAAGATACAGTATCTCCGAACAACTTTCTTTCTTTTTTTTTTAAATATATTTTATTGATTTTTTACAGAGAGGAAGGGAGAGAGGTAGAAAGTCAGAAACATAGATGAGAGAGAGACATCGATCAGCCGCCTCCTGCACGCCCCACAGTGGAGATGTGTCCGCAAACAAGATACATGCCCCCAACCGGAATCGAACCCGGGACCTTTCAGTCCGCAAGCCAACTCTCTATCCACTGAGCCAAACTGGTCTTGGCTCCGAACAACTTTCTTAATCACACTGGCTCTGTTTTCTAATATGTTCAAGGGCTGTTGTTACTATTAAAAATATATCGTAAGTGCCTGATACATGGTACCACTTAAAAATTCTCCTTCCTTTTGGAGGTACTTTTTTCACTTGAAGATTTTTTTCAGGACCCCTATCTTTCCACCTTTACTCTCTTTTGTCTTTGAGAATTTTCTTGTATATTTGTGCGTCCCCTGAAACATAAAAATATTTATGTAAAGTAAGATCTCTGGTTGAAGAAAAGAAAGAAAAGAAAAAGAAAAGAAAGAAAATTCAGAGAGAAGGCTTGAAACTAATGGCCAAAAGAGATATTGAATTATCTGTGGTTTTCAAAGTCCTCTTCCTGGCCAAGGATAGCATACAAGATCGCGAATTACTGGCATTGAAAGTAACGGCAGTTTGAAAACGCTGACAGTTAGGCCATTAAAGATGACTATACACCCCCCTGTGACCACTCACCAGTCCTCATTCATCCCCAGAGACACCTGTTGCACTGAAATGTGAAAGTCCTCGGTGAGAGCTCGTTTGTGCCCTGCAATGAGAAGTTAGGAAAAACCCAGTAATTACATGCATTTTCAGATCCATCTGCTTCGCTGAAGCAGACAAAGAGCATTTCTAAGGTAAAAGGAGAAAAAGAATTCTTTTTAAAAAGCAAGCAGGAGATTTTTCTATTTCTAGTCATGTTGCTGAGATTGCTAATGATAAAACTAGTCACAGAAAGCAACAAGAAACGCTAGGCAGAAACCCCGCCCCTGCCCACCTCCACCACCTTCACCCAGACAATGTTAGAGGCTGTCACACAGCACACAGTGTGGCTGCAACGTTCGGAGGCAAAAGCGAAGCCCGGGAGGCGAGTCACATTTTGAAGCTTGACATTCCACGGCCTTCTCCCCTCGTGGAATGTGCTGATTTATAATATCTGTGAAGACAGAACCCTGGGAAAGTAAATATAAAAGGACAGCCAAGAGTCTGAAAAGCTTAGAAGAGCTTAAACTGCCGTCTGAATGTAGAGAGACACACATTAGAGATCGGGGTGGCTGCAAAGCGAGGGTCCCAGCCATCAGCCTAGAAATCCAGCTTGTTCCCTGGTAGGGCTAGAACCCTGAGAAGTAAGGGGGGACCGCAAACAGACAAGCTTCTGTAAAGATGAAAATTTATCTCCAAAACATGTCAGCTCCTGAGTGGGTGAAGGTGATCTAACACCTGACTACGCAACAGAAAGAAGACAATAGCTCCTTCCGATCAGACCTCCAATTATTGCCACGGTTTTGAACAGACAAGTGATCCAGATGTGGGAATCATCAGATTTAAAAAAAAAAAGATGAGTATATTCCAGAAAATAGATGACGAGATAGAATTTAACCAGAGAAACTCTAACGCAGTGGTTCTCAACCTTCCTAATGCCACGACCCTTTAAGACAGCTCCTCATGTGGTGGTGACCCCCAACCATAAAATGATTTCCGTTGCTACTTCGTAACTGTCATTTTGCTACTGTTATGAGTCGTAATGTAAATATCTGATAGGCGGGATGTATTTTCATGGTTACAAATTGAACCTAATTAAAGCATAGTGATAATCACAATTAGATATTGTGAAATATTTATTTCAAATGACAAATAAATGAAATTTTGTCTTGAATCGTGGTGTAGCATGGGTAACAGTCTTCCTATGACAACAGTAAACTACATGGCTACACTTTGCTGCACCGAGGAGCGGTCTGTTGGTTCCTAAGACCATGGGAAATAGGTGTTTTCCAACAGTCTCAGGCGACCCCTGTGAAAGGCTCGTTTGACCCCCAAAGGGGTTGCGACCCACAGGTTGAGAACCGCTGCTCTAACATCTATGGAAATGAGCTCCATGCAGCTTTTCTGGGTTCACAGGAATCTCAGCTCCCAGGCACCAGCACGCCTGCAGGTCAGGAAGAGAGAAAACAATGAGTTTCTTCAAGAGGCTCTAGGTTTCTCAGAGGCTCTGCGCCTTGTTAGAAAGACTATCGGCCTGAGAGAACCCGCATTCCTCTCAGCTTCTCTGTGCCATGATCACAGATAAATCACTCTCACCTCCAAAAAATGACGAATAATCTCAATCCTACCTACATTTTGGAGGATGCATTTGTAGGAAGAAACGGATTCCATTCTTTCTCCTATTCTTCTTCTCATCCCCATTCACATCTTCTTCCCCTCTAGAGCAGCCAAATCTACTCTGGTATAATAATTGCTTTTATGTAGTGAATATCTATTAAGTGTTAGATCTTAGTGAGAAGTTATCGTACCTGTCTTATTTCATATCTTTTCATTTACCCTACAAGATTGAAGACACAGAGGCTCCGAGAGGTTAAGTGAAATCGCTGTAGCCTATCCAGTGAGTAAATGGTAAAAAGATAGGCTTTGACTGTAGGCGTGTTTAGTGCCAAAGCCTGTCATAAGCTTGAGAGAAAATACAGGAGTTAGAGATGGCCTAACCAACCGAAACCAGTTTGGCTCAGTGGATGGGGTGTCGGTCTGCGGACTGAAGGGTCCCAGGTTCAGTTCCGGTCAAAGGCATGTACCTTGGTTGCGGGCACATCCCCGGTGGGGGGCGTGCAAGAGGCAGCTGATCGAAGTCTCTCTCTCATCGATGTTTCTAACTCTTTATCCCTCTCCCTTCCTCTCTGTAAAAAATCAGTAAAATATATATATTTTTTAAAAAGATGGCCTAAACAATTAAAACTATCACCTTGCTTGGCTATTCCTCAATGGTGCCCATAGCATGCCACAATAGTGGGCAAGCAACTGGCTTCTTACAACTGGATGGCAGTTTCCATTGACATTCAGTTGTTATGAAGATGGCCTGGTTTAGGAACAAAAAGCAAACAAAACCCCAAGCTTTCGCTGGACCTTTGAAAATAAAAAGCTTTAGAAAAAAATAAAATGCTATTGTTTAAAATGCTATTGAACGCGTTTCCAGGAATACCTATTGTTATTTGTAAAGGAAAGACTTCGTGTTCTTTTAAAAGCGTAGGCCTGCTAGCAATTTCCGCAGGGATGGTAGAAGTCTTGTGCAATGAACTTTCCCAAATTGTGAGCAGGAATATTCTACGAAGCCCAAGGTAAGAGCTCTCCTGGAAAAGGCAATTGCCAATCAACAGCCATTGTTCATTTGTTTGTTGATTCTTTCAACGCTTTTCATTTTTAGTGTTGAAAGACATCAGGTATGCATAAGTCAGATGTAATGATTTTACAGGATGGTTGTCAATCAAACACGCGAGTAACACAAGGAACATAACAATACCAGTTCATTAGAAGGCACCCTCCTCAGTGCCTTTTCCCAATCAGGTCTTATTGAAAAGGTACCTTTTGAGTGATGACTGAAGGAGGGGAGGGAGGGAGTCATGTATTTCTGAGGGAAGAACATTCTAGACAGAGGGAGCAGAGCTTTAACAGCTGTGGCAGCAACCTCTCTGCTGTGTTCAAGAACAGTAGAAGTCCATTTCGACTTGAATAAAGTTAATGAGGAAGAGTTTTATGAAATGAGACAAAAGAGGGCCTGATCCTGTAGCTTTGTAGGTATTTCAGGACTTTGTTCTTTTTTTAAAAAAAATACTAGAGGCTGGTGCATGAAATTCATGCACGGCGGAGGGGATCCCCTCAGCCCAGCCTGCACCCTCCCCAGTCTGGGACCCCTCGGGGGATGTCCGACTGTCCGCAAGATCGGGTCTATAGTGGGAGTCGGACATCGCTCTCACAGTCTGGGACCACTGGCTCCTAACTGCTCACCTGCTTGCTTGCCTGGTTCCCTCTAACTGCCCCTCCCCACCAGCCTGGTTGCCTCTTAGTGCCCCCTGACTGGCTTAGTTGCTCCTAACTGTCCCCCCCTCCACCAGCCTGGTTGCTCCTTACTGCACCCCCTGCCAGCCTGGTCACCCCACACAGCCTGCTGTTTGGTCATTTGGTCACCCCTTACTAATCCCCTGCCAGCCTGGTCACCCCACACATCCTGTTCAGTTGTCCATTTGGTTGTTTTGGATGTGATGGTTGCTTAGCCATATATATATATATATATATATATATATATATATATATATATATATATTGGTTTCAGAGAGGAAGGAAGGGAGAGAGAGAGATAGAAACATGAATGATAAGAGAGTCACTGATCACCTGCCTCCTGCACACCCCGTAGTGGGGATCGAGTGCAACCTGAGCATGTGACCTTGCCTGACTGGGCATCAAAAGGTGACCTCCTGGTTCATAGGTTGATGCTCAATCATAGAGCCACACCTGCCCAGCCAGGACTTTGTCTATTCTGATGGAAATAAGAGCCACTGGTGTGTTTTGAGTAGAGCAGTTTCATGAACTGATTTACATGCATAAGAGATCAATCTGGCTGAGAGCAGAAGCACAAGTCAGGTGAGAAAGACCATTGGATCAATCCAAGCAAAAGATGGTGTTGGTTTAGCTTAAGTGGTGACAACGCAAATAGTGAGAAGAGGTCAGATCATCTATGTAACTTGGATAGATTGGCTTACATATCTATGATAACCTACATATACTGCAGTATTATGTTCACTAATCCTTACCACTTTATACTCTCTTTATTCCCTTTTGCATCATAGATCTATCTATGATCACATTCCTTCTTCCTTTAAGTTTTCCTTTTGAGAAGGTCTCCAGGTAGCCAACTTTTCCTTTTTCTGAGACTGAGTTTATTTTTCCTTTCCCTTGGTTGACAAGTATGTTATCTTAGCAAATCAGAACTATCACTCACTTTTCTATGGTGTCCATGGTGGCTGTGAGTCTGAATGTCACTCTTTTGATGGTAATCATCTTTTTTCTCTGACTGCCTTAAATTTCCCAGTGGTCTTTGTTGTTGAGCAATATCTCTATGATATAACTAGATGGGGATTGCTTTATATTCATCCTGCTTGGTATTCTTTAAGATTCCTAAATCTACGAATCAATATCTATTATTAGTTGTGGAAAATGTCAGCCATTATCTCTTCAAATATTGCCTCAGTTTTTTCCTTCTTTGCCTCTTACTGGACCTTCACTCTCTCTTCTCTGTCTTTGGCTGTTTATTCAGACTTTTCATCTCTTGTCTGTGCTGCATTTTGAACTTTTTCCTTTGGCCTGTTTTTCAATTTACAATGTCTTTGTTCAGAAGTATCTAATCTGCCGATAAATCCATTTGTTGAGTTTTCTATTGCAGGTGTTATATTTATCATTTCTGAAAGTACTCTCTCATTGTCATTCAAATCTCTTGCACTGTACTTTATATTTCATATTTCCTGAAAATATTGTCAGTTTTGTATTTGATTTATTTTAAATTGTGGGTCTTATTCCTTCAATATTTGAAAATCGAAGAGCTCCATTTCTACTCAAATTTCTGCTCAATTTTACTCATGAGGACGTGTGTCTTCGGATATTTTTTGGGTTTTGACTATGTGCATTCTCCTTACAAAAGTATTGTTCAATTAATAGACTTGATATTTTAGAACATTTTGAGGTTCACAGCAAAACCGAATGAAAGCACAGAGTTGTTAACATACCTGCTGTGTCCTGATGCACAGAATCTCCCACCATCAATATCCTGTAGCAATGTGGTACATTTGTTACAGGTTTCTAGCGAATTTCCATTTAGTTTGCAAATCTGAATAATGACCAGCGTTTGTTTTTAACTTGGGGACATTTCTCCCTTTTTTGTTCAGTACCAAAGCAACTTTCCTTGAAGTGCCCTCCTGTTGAGAGTAGTTTATATCTGGTTAGACTCACTCTGAAAATGAAGCTTTGAAGGAAAAGGTCTCCTATTAAACTCCCCACTTGATAGCTTTCTGTTCCTGTACCAGGGAAGCTATGAAAACTGAAGTTCAGATTTATAAGGCTTAGCAAATGTTCTCAGGGCAAGATTTGCTTCCTTCTACAAGAAAATAATCTTCTCTGTGTTTCCCACTGCAAGTAGAATTTGGCCTGAAAATCTCCCCTTACCCCCAACCTTGCAATGTCTTCAATGCAATTAATAAGGCTTTAAACATATTTTCCTGTCTTTTTAGTTTTCAGTTAGATACCTGACTGCACATTTTATCAGAGACAGAAGTCTATTCCTTTATTTACTCAGTCAGCAAACAAGATCTGGACATCTCCACGGTGGTGGATATTTGGGGGAGGTAATGATGCATTAGTATTATTTCAGCCCTCGAAGGTTTTTTTCTTTTCTTTATTGATTAAGGTATTACATCCTTAAGGAGTTTATAATCAAGTACAGGAGGAAGTGCATAAAGACTACTCATGCAAAATTTTGCTGAGCTGTTGAGAATTTCAACATCATTTATAATGCGGTCTTACTGTATTTTTCCCAAAGGCAATTGGAGTAATTAAGAACTTGGCTTTGTGGCAAGGGACCCATGAATCATTATTCTGTACAAGCACCCCAGTTTTTCCCAGCTTCTAAGAGATAACAAAGCTCCAATAGAAAGGGACTGAGGGACAGAACTGGGGTGAAGATGGGGGTTCCAAGGATATTGTTGCCAGCATAAACCCTGTTCTCTTAGGCCTTTAAAATGCTAATATATTGTCTGCCTTCTGTTATCTGAACCTGCTTCATTCATGGGAACCGTGAGTTTGACCTTCCTGGGGAGACTGGTCTCCCCAACATTGTCACCGAGATCTTATGGGTGTCATTTCCCACACTAATCCTAACAATAGATGTCACTTGGTTGGGTCAATTATTTTAAAGTCTAATGTGATCATAGAGGAGTTCTATGGACATTAAAAATCTAATGGGACCTGCATCAGCCATAAATGTTAGGGTTCATTGGACACTTTGGGGACTATTTTTTAAACCAAGGAAAATACTTAATACATTTTTTTCATGATTAACAGAATCAATTTTATTTGTATAGCAGAGAAAAAACTCTGACAAATCAACTTTAAATGGTGAGTTATTTAATAACATATCTATTTACACACCATTCTGGGAACAGCAGATCTGAAAGGCAAACCAAGTTAATGTTCTGGCAATCAACTAAAGGTAATTGATTGATATATTTCAGAGGAAAATGAAATTATTTTGACAGTTTTCATTAGGATTACAACATGACAGTCCAAGAACTACCTAGTTTTTCCCTAATCATGACAAATTGTTATTAATAGCATCGTACACATGCATTTCATATCTGAGAGACAAAATCCCTGTACACATTAAGGCACAGATTAGAGAAATGGCCTCTTTCCCACTGGCTAGACCTTGGCATTCTTAAAAATAGAGATTCAACAGTAGTTGACTTCAAATCAAGTTCAAGGGTCTGTTTAATATCTTAAATTTAGACCATAAAGCAGAGATCTAAAAATATAAGGACTATTGAAAAGTAATGTTCCAGAAACTTTCACCAACTAATTGTAGCCCACATGAATAATTTTTCTTTTTCTTTTTCTCTTTTTGAGAGAATGATTCACTAATGAGAAAATGTTGCCTGGCTCACAGAATATGCATTGCATACCTGATGCGAATAAATCTTTTATCACGTTAGAGTGGGTCACAAAGTCACAAGTTGAAGGGCAAGAAGAAAACTCTTTCCATTTGCATACACATCCTAAGGTAGATTTGGGAGAGGGTGTTCAACATGCTAGTAAGAGTTTGACAGCTTTCACTTTCCTGAGCCTTGAGATCACATATCTGTGTATTTGTGAGTGTGGAAGAAAGAAAAAATCAGGGAAGAGAACGCCTTGAGAGGCGGCTTGAGAAGCTGTATAATTTTGGGCCATTTTTATTCCCTTCTGAGAACCCAAGGAAACTCTGGAAAAGTAGTCTGGAGAGAGGAGCCTGCTAAGCCTGGTGAGAGGCCATCTCGGAAAGGAACACAAAATTGGGAAGTCTGTTTTTTGTTGTTCTTTTTTTAACTCTTTTTTTCTTTTAAAAAATATTTTTCAATTACAGTTTACATTTAATATTATTGGGTATTGATTTCAGGTATACAACACAGTGGTTAGCCTGATGTTTTCAGTACCTAACTGGCAACCAAAAATAGTTATTACAATATTATTGTTTTTATTTTTTTAAGTGTATTTTATTGATTTTTTACAGAGAGGAAGGGAGAGGGACAGAGAGTTAGAAACATCGATGAGAGAGAGACATTGATCAGCTGTCACCTGCAGACCCCCTACTGGGGATGTGCCCGCAACCAAGGTACATGCCCTTGCCCGGAATCAAACCTGGGACCTGTGAGTCCGCAGGCTGACATTCCATCCACTGAGCCAAACCGGTTTTGGCTATTACAATATTATTGACTACTTTCCCTAAACTGTTTTTTATATCTCTATGATTATTTTGTAGCTACCAATGGTACTTTATATATATATTTTTTTTTAATTGATTTTTTACAGAGAAGAAGGGAGAGGGATAGAAAGTCAGAAACATTGATGAGAGAGACATCAATCAGCCACCTCCTGCACGCCCCCTACTGGAGTTGTGCCCGCAAGCAAGGTACATGCCCCTGACCAGAATCGAACCTGGGACCTTTCAGTCCACAGGCCGATGCTCTATCTACTGAGCCAAACCAGTCTCGGCCAATGGTACTTCTTAATCTATCATCCTTTACACCAAGTCCCCAAGTCCCTCTGGCAACCATCAGTCTGTTTTGTGTGTCTACAAGTCTGTTTCCATTTTATTTGTCTGTTTATTTTGTTCTTTAGATTCCACAGTAACTGAAATCATGTGGTATTTGTCTTTCTTTGACTGATTTCTTTCACTTAGCATAATGCCCTTTAGGTCCATCCAGGCTGTTGCAATTGAGAGGATTTCATTCTTTTTCTGGCTGAGTAATATCCCATTGTACATATGTACCACAGCTTTTTTATCCACATGTCTATTGATGGGCACTTGGGATGCTTCCATATCTTGACTATTGTTAGTAACACTGTAATGACCATAGAGTTACATTTCTTTCAAAGTAGTATTTTGGGTGTTTTTTTTTTTTTTTTGGATATATACCCAGAAGTGGAATTGCTGGGTCATAAGGCAAAATTGGGAATTCTTGACTAAAGGCAAAAAAACAAGCCTGCTCCTAACATTTGTGAATGCTGGGCATTGATAATTATAAATCAATGGACAAACTTTTGGATAAAATATGTTGTATCATCCTACCTTGAAATTTTACCTTCATAAGTGACAGATTGAAAATTTTGTGTAAAGCTATTATTTTTTTTGAGAGTTTTTATATTTATTGTACTAAACACATCCATTCATTTAGGACAAAATAGTTTCTGTTGGGTGGGCAAAAGGAAACAAAGGAAAAACTCTTGGAAATATTTTTTCTGCTATTTTTGGTGCTGAGTTTCCCCCCCTAGCATATATTTTTTTATTAATTAAGTCATTACATATGTGTCCTTAGACTCCCATAGCCCCTCACCCCCTAGTGTCCATGTCCATTGGTTAGGCTTATATGCAAGCATACAAGTCCTTTGGTTGATCTCTCCCTTTCTTCCCACTCTCCTCTACCTTCCCTCTGAGGTTTGATGGTCTGATCAATGCTTCTCTGTATCTGGATCTGTTTTTGTTCATCGGTTTATATTGTTCATTATATTCCATAAATGAGTGAGATCATATGATATTTATTTTTCTCCAACTGATTTATTTCACTTAGCATAATGCTCTCCAGGTCCATCCACGCTGTTGCAAATGGTAGGAGTTCCTTCCTTTTTATAGCAGGATAGTATTCTATTGTATGCCTCAGTTTTTTAATCCACTCATATGCACAATTTACAATGGTTAAGATTTGGAAACAGCCTAAGTACCCATCAGCAGATGAGTGGATTAAAGCTTCTATTCTTATATAATACAATAAAACTTAATATTAGTAATTATCAATTAAATGTAAAGGCAAAAATTTATACTGCAATTAATGAATATGACATTTTCAATAAAAATAATAAAAACGAAGCTGATACTTAAATATATTGTTAAATGTTATTCCATTTTACTAAACATTCTGCTAGAACTATTTGCAATTCATCTTCCAGCTAGTTGCCAACATGAAGAAACCGCATCCTGCTTCTTGGTGTTACGTCTACATGCACACATTTAAGGGAAGAATTAATTGTTTAATATTGCAAAATATTCTTCTGCCAAGTCCCACTCTTATAAATTTTGCACCAGCCTATGAATATCTTCAGAATCATGAACTGGAATGCAAAGAAGAGCAAGAAAAATTATGTTTTTTTCTTGGGAAATGAGCCTTTATTCTGCATGAAGCCATAGCCTCTACGCTGAGGGGAAGGTTTAACTAATTAATTTGTCTTAAATTTTTTTTTTTTAATTTTAGTACATCTGCTGCCTACATCGCCTTTTGGCTCGTAGGTATATCCATATTCACTCTCAATAAGGACATACCCAGACCTTCATGTGTTTGGGTATAGTGGCTTTGGTTTCTAGGATACAGGGAAACCAATGAGAAGAAACCTTTCCCCGGGGCCTGAACTATGTCAGTCAGAAGCATGGATATTTAAAGTTAGAATTTGCATGTGGAGAACCAGATTCCAACACAGAGGCACCCATGTGTTTCATATCACTTCATGTGTGTGCTTGTGATATGGCGGGCTCTCTTTAGCATGAGCACTGGGCAGGAAACCTTCTTGCTTAGGTCTAAGAGAGATACTGACAAGAGAGGTTTATGCATTCCAGAGTCATTGCATCTGTTTGTTTGTTTTTTAAATATTTTTTATTGATTTTAAAAAATATATATATTTTATTGATTTTTTACAGAGAGGAAGGGAGAGAGATAGAAAGTCAGAAACATCGATGAGAGAGAGACATCAATCAGCTGCCTCCTGCACACCCCCCCACTAGGGATGTGCCCACAAGCAAGGTACGTGCCCCCAACCGGAATTGAACCTGGGACCTTTCAGTCCACAGGCTGATGCTCTATCCACTGAGCCAAACCGCTCTCGGCTATTTTATTGTTTTTTTACAAAGAGGAAGGGAGAGAGCTAGAGAGCTAGAAACATCCATCAGCTGCCTCCTGCACACTCCCCACTGAGAATGTGCCCGCAACCAAGGTACGTGCCCTTGATCAGAATCAAACCTGGGACCTTTCAGTCCACAGGCCGACGCTCTATCCACTGAGCCAAACCGGTTTCGGCCATTGTATCTGTTTTCAGAAGCTACTGAGAAACCCACTCATGTTGCATAAAGCTTTTTCACAGATGGCCAGGGAGGCAGGCACCCAGGGACACAGCCTCGGGAAGGCTTGCTCTCTGATGGCTGAGGTGCAGGAGGGGGCAGAGATGTAGCCATGGATGGGGACAGGAGGAGGGAAAAGCATCATGTGGAGGTGTGACTCTCTTGTGAGAAGGTTTCCATAAAAACAGACTTTGAACTAGACTGGTAATTGTTCACATGGATGTCTCCGGATTCAAACAATTTGGGATGTTCCGGGAAGTGTTTTTTCTTCATCAGTATCTATCAGGATTCTTCAGATAACCCGGCAGCTCTCTTAGCATCTATTAAGACGCTGTCTCAGGAATAAAATGCGCTCCAGAGCACCATTTCAGCTGCTACAATAAGGGAAGATGAAAGGAATGGAAACTACCTACCTCCACAGTAGGCTCAGCTTGGAAAGTATTTGTTATTTCTGGATCTCTCTCTCTCTCTCTCTCTCTCTCTCTCTCTCTCTCTCTCTCTCTCTCTCCCTCTTTTTGGCAAGGATACAGAGATTAAAGTCCTGAGAAAGAATAGCACAAAGTGACGTGATTATGGAAAACTGGGCTTTTATTGAACATTCTTTCATTTCTAGAAAAATAAGACCACCGCTTCATGCACACTTTTAATCAATTCCATGGGGGGAGGAGGTGTGTGTGATTTATGCCACTAACCAACCAGCTGCTTTGCATTTAAAAATGACAGTACTGAAAACCTGAAAAGAAGGAGGGCTGGTTGCTATGGAAATTATTCCACGTACTTCTGATAGGTGAGTGTCTGGATTTGAAATGTGAGATGGAAGAGTTTACACTGCACTCACAGTGAAAAAAAAAAAAAAAGTCCACTATCTAGGTAAGAAGAACATTGTTTGCGTTGGAGAGACTCCCTTATATCCTTACGCTTATCTAGCGACGGAAATGCAACCCTTTATATGAACAGTGTGGCCTGAAACTGAAAATCCCTACCCTGTTATTCGTGCTTTATCAGCTGGCACATCAGCCCCGAGTTTGGGAGAAAATGAACACGTGCCCTTTCAGGCCAGAAGAGGGGCTGGCTCACTGATAAATATGCCAACACGGTCATAATGGTATGGAGATGCCAACATGTCACGGCCGGAAACAAAACCACTATCATGAGCAAAGGCGAGGTCTCTGAAGGGGTTTTCTAGACAAATTGAAAAGCCATCTGCTATGTTGAAAGGATTGAGCGCAGTGAACAACGCTTTGAACACAAATGTCCCGTGCTCCACGCTGACTTTATGTTGATGCTGGAATTCTCACAACACAATGGCAAGGGGGCTGGTTGGAAAAGGCAAGGATCCTGCTGGAAGGACAGGGGGTGGCCGGGGTCTTTGTTTAGTAGCTTTTCACTAAGAAGAAGCTGCTTCTAGACTGGCTACAGGATGGTTTCCATAGGTGTCTGAATAGTCCGCTAAGTCTAAAGACTTCACTTCTCCTGTGGGCTTGGGAAGGTGTTGGAATTATTGAAACTGTGTTTGCTGGAGCCCAGCCAGCATAGCTCAGTGGTTGAGCATTGACCTATGAACCAGGAGGTCACAGTTCCATTCCTGGTCAGGGCACAGGCCCGGGTTGCAGGCTTGATTCCTAGTGTGGGACATGTAAGAGGCAACCAATCAATGATTCTGATCCATGATTCTCTCTCATCATTGATGTTTCTATTCCCCCCCCCCTCCTTTCTTCTCCCTCGTGTCTGCTGTAGATATCAGAGTCAAGAGACTCTGATGGATAAGGTCCAAGACTATGATGTAGCAAGAACCATGGACTTAAGAACAAAAATCAGAGTTCTAGCTTGGATATGAGTGTGCTACAAAAACTCCTGAGGAGCCGAAACCGGTTTGGCTCAGTGGAGAGAGCCGACTGAAAGCCCCAGGTTCGATTCCAGTCAAGGGCATGTATCCTGGTTGCAGGCACATCCCCAGTGGGGGGCGTGCAGGAGGCGGCTGATTGATGTCTCTCTCCCATCGATGTTTCTAACTGTCTGTCCCTCTCCCTTCCTCTCTGTAAAAAATCAATTAAAAAAAAAAGTAAAAAAACAAACAAACAAACAAAAAACTCCCGAGGAAAAATTAAAATCTCAGCTGCTCACAAACACTAGGACTATGGTCCCCTGTAACCCAGTATGCAGATTAGGGTTACCACGTCTGTCTCTGTTTCATGGGACAGGGTTAGTATGTTGTCACTTGCACTGAACTCATGCGTTTGTGCCAAACACTAAGAGACTATTTTCAGACAGTGAGGTGTCAGCGACAATACTGAGGTTGCTGTGCCCTGGAGAAGAAAAATAGTTCCTGTCCCCCCATCAGGAAGTAACTTTAGGCTCCCTGAGAATGTAGACTCTCCTTATTATACAGTGGTACCTCGAGATACGAGTTTAATTCGTTCCGTAACCTTGAGGCGTGGGAAACTATGAGATGCTCGAGTCGCAGTAAACTGGTGGGTTGTATGCAGCTGGCCGATCCGCGCAATTACTCCTATCTCAAATGTTGCTCATATTTCAAGCAAAAATCGCTTGCTCGGCGGCTCGTATCTCAAAACCTCGTATGTTAGGACACTCGTATCTCGAGGTACCACTGTATTTAGAGAGCATGAAGATAAATGTGCAGAGGCCACTGGTGCACGCTGACTGCAAGAGTCCGCCACGAATGGACCACACTGTTTGGCAGTACTATACATACATGGGCACATGGGGAGCAGCGGACAAGCTCCGAAGTGCTTTCATTCCTAAATCGATTTGGTTTATATGGTGCCCGTCCTGTATTCTTTATGATGATGGGCCGAACATGGCCTGAATCGAAATTGTTTTGTTAGGAGCTATTCATATCACCTCGGGGAGGCTGGCTAATATTACAGTTTAATCCCACTCGTAAATTGGCATTTTTATCTCTGTCTTGACTGCTAGGAACAGGATTTTAATAACATCGGAGCCACAAATCTCTTAGGTCCATGAGCATACAAAAACAACGGATATTCTTTCTTAGTCATTGAGACGGCTGTCCCTGGTCATGTCAACAGGTTTCAGTTGGTTGAAAAGGGACATGGGACTTAGCCATGGAGAACGCTGGCATCTCTGGTCACGATCATGGAGTGGTTCTTTTTTTTTTTTTAATATATTTTATTAATTTTTTACAGAGAGGAAGGGAGAGGGATAGAAAGTCAGAAACATCGATGAGAGAGAGACATCGATCAGCCGCCTCCTGCACACCCCAAACCGGAGATGTGCCCACAAGCAAGGTACATACATGCCCTTGACCGGAATCGAACCTGGGACCTCTCAGTCCGCAGGCCGACGCTCCATCCACTGAGCCAAACCGGTCTCGGCCATGGAGTGGTTCTTAACCAGGGACAATTTACCCCTCCTAACCCAGGGGCCATTGTCACGTCTGATTGTCATGACTGGGGAGATACTGCAGCCAGCTGCTAGGTAGAGACCAGGAATTCTTATAAACATCCTACAATGCCCAGGCCCTCCTCCCCCCACCCCCCGCAACAAAGACTTGGCAGGTAGAAGATGCCAATAGTGCTGAGACTGAGAAAAGCTGTCCTTGAGAGTTTCTGAGTAAAGGTTCCAAAGCTGCCAGAGACAGGTAAAAAGATAAAAGCCTGGGTCAGAGCCAACCGCCATTGGCTGAGGAAAAGAATCGGGTTAGCGGTGATAAGGTGTGAGCCAGAGCATTCTTTTTTTAAAAATATATTTTATTGATTTTTTTGCAGAGAGGAAGGGAGAGGGATAGAGAGTTAGAAACATTCATGAGAGAGAGACATCCATCAGCCGCCTCCTACACACCCCCTACAGGGGATGTGCCTGCAACCAGGATACATGCCCTTAACAGGAATCGAACCTGGGACCTTTCAGTCCTCAGGCAGATGCTCTCTCCACTGAGCCATACGGGTTTGGGCGAGCCAGAGCATTCTGCATTCTTGCTGTGAGACAGACAGAAGGCCCCTCTCTCTCCTCTGGGACCCACATCCATGCCGCTCACACCTCACTGCTGATTCTCCGGCCTAGAAAGCAGCCAGTGTGCACTCCCCCTCTTCCCGGTCCTCCTGCAGGGAGGAATCAGCGGCACGCCACATCCCTGCCTACCTCCCATCCCGACAGGCGAGGGGTTGTAGAGGGCACACGCGTGGCCACTGGCATGCCAGTCTTTCATGAGGAGGCTTGTCGGGACCTCACGTCACCTGCACAGCAGCATATGCGGGTGGCGTGGCTGAGCGGCTGCGGAATAACTAACGAGGCTCCCAGGTTGCAGCGGTCATGTCCGGCTCCATTCACGTGAGGCCGGCCCGGGCCCCGCAATCTCCTGCAAGCGGGCTCATTTAATAAGGGCATCTGCCGGGCTCCCCTGTACACGGTGTGCGGCCAGCGTTCCCTCCTCGTCACGGGCGAGCTGTTTGTTTTCGTGTCTCCTGACAGCGGCTCTTGCCTGCACGGAGCCCGGAGCCTCTGCCAGCTTGCCAGCCACCTTCTGAATCAATCATCTCTGTGCCATCAGGTGGCACAGAGGGCATTTGGGATCGTCGGTGGCAGATGGTATGACACACCTAATTGAAGTCATATATCTCGCAGGCAGTCTTGATATGCCATAAGGAGATGTACAGCGTGTCACCTGGTGACAGATCTCCGCTGGCTGTAACAGGAAATGTGGAGTGAACGTGTCGCACTCAATGCAGACATGGCATTTTTCAAAGGGAAAAAAAACCACCATCTCTATTGCCACGGTAGCAGCAATGAGCGCCTCTATAACATTACATAATCAGCCTTTCTTTTTTTTGTGGTGGAGGAATGAAGCTCCAGTGTCTTCTGCGCATCCTGGCCAACACTGGTGTCTTCCTGATGGTGGCCATGCTGGCAGGCGTGGGCAGTGTCTTGTGGTTTTAATTGCATCTCCCTGATGATCGGTGATGTTGGATGTCTTTACACGCACCAAACAAACAGCAACATCGCTTTATTTAAGGACATTCATTCAGCTTTATTGAGGCACACGTTTGTGCTGGTCACATCTAAGAAGAGTTCTATGAGCCAATTTAGGACTAATCTTTTTTTTTTTTAATATATTTTATTGATTTTTTTACAGAGAGGAAGGGAGAAGGGACAGAGAGCCAGAAACATCGATGAGAGAGAGACACCGATCAGCCGCCTCCTGCACGCCCCCCAATGGGGATGTGCCCGCAACCAAGATACATGCCCTTGACCGGAATTGAACCCGGTCTGCAGGCCGATGTTCTATCCACTGAGCCAAACCGGTTTCGGCTAGGACTAATCTTATACTACACTGGATGGAACAGGCCACCTGCTCAGAATTAGGCATAACGCAGAAAAGGAATGGCTTTCAAAAGCCCAGATAGAGGTCCATCCCTTAGCAAATCCAGCTCCCTTCCTGACTCCAGGGGCCACAAGATGGGAATCCATCTTCTTCTAACAGAGTCTCCCCGAGGCCTCATGGGAAGGAAACACCAGCTTGAGAGCTGACTCTTGCCAAGACTTCCAGGCATGCTCAAAACCAGCCGTGGTGAGGACAGTTCCGGCCCTTTTGCAGAGCTGGGGTGCGGTTTTCTTTAGCGTCATGGGGTGTTTTGGGGGGTTGGCGGTGCAGTGAGGAAACCACTACTGAGAGAACTGCTATCACAGGCCAGGAGCAGGGTGGTGGTAAAGAGAAAACGGTGTGATACTACATTAGAGAGAAAGGAGACAGAAGAGGATTGTGAGGGTAGGAGTGACCAGAGGCCTGCAGCCTCCTGCACCCCACTTCTCATCACTGCCCAGGCTGAGCTGATGGGGGATCAGCCTTCATTCTGCCTGGGTCTCGCAGACCCAATGGGCCTCACTCAGCCCAGACATGAATAGAGAGACAGAGCCTGTGCCAGGGCCTTGCTACAATTTCCTCGAGGCCTGGTCCTTATCATTCATCCTAAATATAGTGGTACCTCGAGATACGAGTGCCCTAACATACGATATTTTTAAGATACGAGCTGTCGAGCGAGCGATTTTTGCTTTGAAATACGAGCAACAGTTGAGATAGGAGTCATCGCGTGGATCGGCCGGCTGCACACGACCCACCAGTTTATCGTGATTCGAGCGTCTCATAGTTTCCCACGCCTCCAGGTTGCGAAATGAATTAAACTCGTATCTCAAGGTACCACTGTAATTATCAATGTGGGAGGTACCTACCCCCCTCCACTTGGAGGATTTGCCAGTTTATTCTTTTAAAGCTTGCAAGAGTCCGTTACTTTAAGCCCCTTGTGCCCTCACTCCCTGACCCTCCCTCCCTGCCTCATCAAAGTCCTTGGCTGTTGTTAATACTCCTATAGTAGGTCTACGTGTCATGCAATGTTGTAAACCCTTTGTGTACACTCAGTGGCCAGATTATTGTGATCTCTGAACTCATAAAAATATGGCCACTCAGTGTATATCCTATATAATAAAAGGCTAATATGCAAATTGTCCTCTCGACCAGGAGTTTGACCAGCAGGCAGGCTGGCCATCTACCCATGTTCCCTCCCACTGGCCAGGCTGGCCGGACCCCTCCCATGCACGAATTCATGCACCCAGGCCTCTAATACACACACACTCTCTCTCTCTCTCTCTCTCTCTCTCTCTCTCTGAGTGGCCAGATTATTATGCATTCAAAGATCATAATAATCTCACCACTGAGTGTATATTCACCTTTTTAATCCTTACAAGCACTTTGAATGGGTTACCTCGTTAGTCCTTACAACCTCCCTGTAAGATATTTATTCAGTTTTTCAGAAGAAGAAACTGACTTGTAAGCAGTTAAACAATTATATTTGTATATGGGTTGTATCTCTCTATACATATATGCATATATTGCATATTAATACATTTTTATTCTTGTTTTTTCTTCAAAAATGTTTATTATAGGAAATTTGGAAATACAGGTCCCTTTCTACCCAAAGAAAGTATTAATCAACCTCATCTTCAGATTTCACCTCTATCAACATATTTTCATATCTATTCATGGTCTTTTATGTAAGACATTTATATTTTTTTCACTTTATTTTATTTTATGTTATGTATGAAAGCGTGTGTGATGAATTCAATGTTTCATGTACTGTTTTATATATTTTATAAATATTAACTCAGCAATTCTTATAACATCTTTATATAGGTGCCTGTCATATCAATGAAAGAGATTAGGTAATTTGTCAAGAGTATCATACTAATGAATGGTGGACCTCAGCTTCAGACACAGACCATCTGGTTTGAGTCCCATTTTTAATTATTCTGCCCTACCAACTCTCCTATGTACATAGATTGCAAAATTGGCATCGTGTTGCCTTCAGCATGTATTAATATAGCAGGGTTTTATTTTTATTCTAATCCTAACTATTTATGGAAATAAAGATTTCAGCAAGGAATAGATCATGCCAGTCACAGCAGCTAACAAATCAGGTAGAAAAAAATATACTCCCCAACAGACACACACACACACACACACACACACACACACACACACTAACCTGAAGAAAAAAGATTTGTATTTCTAGTCAAATATTGAATCATTTGACATGTAGAGTTGTGCTCACATGGCTCACTTAAATAACACCGATGTATTTAATTGGCTCTGCATGTTTGATTAACTGCTGAGGGGCAGAGAGAATTCACAGGCTGGCAGTCAGTTAACTGCTAGAGGCACTGGATATGATGGACAAGATGCTTGGAGGCTTAGGGACATGTAAGACGAGTCAGCAGAACTCTTGTTGATGATCTAGCTAAGGAGGCAAGACACATATGCATAGAGGGTTGTTGTACACTGAATGCTTATGTCTTCCTGCCAAATTCACATGTTGAGGTCTCTAGTCCCCAATGGGATGATATGTTGAGATGGGGCCTTAAGGTGTTCATTAGATTTGGATAAGGTCATGAAGATCTGACCCTCATAGTGTCCTTACAAGAGATAGCAGAGAGCTCTCTCTCTCTCTCTCTCTCTCTCTCTCTCTCTCTCTCTCTCTCTCTGTCTCTCCCTCTCCTCTCCTCTCCTCTCCAGCTTTGAAGAAGAGGTCAAGTGGACACAGGAAGACATGATGGCCATCTACAGGCTGAAGGACTCTCTGAATAGAGCCTACCTTGCTGGCACCTTGATCTTGGACTTCCCAGGCTCCAGAACTGTGAGAAAGAAATGTCTGTTGTTTAGGTCACCCGGTCTATGGTCCTTCGCTGCTGCAGTCTGAGCAGATAAAACAGGAAGGGAATCTTAAAGAGTCATTTAAGGCAGTAAGTGCTTAGCACTAAGGGAAAAATATAATCAATATTTTGGGACAAGAAGGGGGTCTGAGCAGCTGTAGTGGCCTGGTAAGGACTTGGTGGGTTTGGGGGAGGGGAGAAGCAGCAGACTCATGAGGCAGAGGATCCAATGACCGACCGACCATGCAGATTCTAAATCTCATGATTCACGTGACCGGTCTGAGCAAGCAGAGCTCCTATCTGGGCTCTGTGTTTGCTCTTCTCTCTGAACTGGGTCTTCTTCCCCCGTCTTTCCCTGGTCACCTTTTCACCGGCTCAGCCTCAGGCCTCAGCTTCACATCTCATCCTCAGGCAACTCCTGGCTGGCACCCAGGCTTGGGGATGGTCCCCCCTTACAGAATTTGCTGACCTTTCTCTTCAGGGCACTTTCCATAGTGATATTTACATTCTTGATTTGTGTGATTTTTAAAATGTATCTGTTTGGTAATGCTTGTCTGCCCATTAGACTGCACACTCTGCAAGCACCCAGTCTGGGCTTGTTTCTCTGTGATTATCCCAAATCCTGGCACAGTCTTCATACACATTAGGTTCTCCATAAACATCTGGTGATTGACTAAGTGAATGAATGGCTATTACTCCCCAACAAGAGAGCCCTCCCTTGCTACAGGAGTGATATATTTTGTTTGTTTAAACTGTTTTGCTTTTTAAAAAATATATATTTTATTGATTTTTTACAGAGAGGAAGGGAGAGGGACAGAGAGCTAGAAACATCAGTGAGAGAGAGAGACATTGATTAGCTGCCTCCTGCATGCCCCCTACTGGAGATGTGCCCACAACCAAGGTACATGCCCTTGACCAGAATCAAACCCGGGACCTTTCAGTCCGCAGGCCAATGCTCTATCCACTGAGCCAAACCGGTTTCGGCTACAAGAGTGATATATTTTAAAGACTGCATCTTTTTGTAGGTTGGAGGGAAGGACCACAGATATAATCAAAAGAAATACATCATGGTCTCCTTGGCCATGTTTTAAAAATACGCTGGTTGTCCCTGATCTGTCTGAGCCCTTTTTAGGGTTCAGTTTGCTGCTGATTTATAGAACCAGAGGAAGCAAGCTCACGGCCAGATGACAAAATAGACTGGGTGGAATTGATAGCCATGTAAAAGCCCAGATGGAGCCGGACTGTGTTCACATATTCCTTCAAACGTTTACAACCTGCCAGCTTATTGGAACAGGCTGGGAAGAGGGTTCTCTAAATTATTGTCTTTGTTATTATTTTTTTTTATTTTTTAGAGACTGCTCTAAAATACAAAGAGAATGGAAATTTGCACTAGCAGCTTTTTCAGGTACTGAAGGTGGTAAAACAAATTTAACGCCATGTCCTTTTGGAGGACCGAGCACTTGAAACATTTAGAGGAAAACTAAACCAAGGAGGTGTCTCCTTTTCTGTTGGGTTCTCTGCGAACATCCTTTGGCTATACTCAGCTGCCCCAGTTCCCAGCTTCCTGTGGTGTCACATGTTTCTCTCTCCCTCCGGCTGCACAAAGCGTGGCGGTTCCCGGCCAGATCACAGAAACTGGAAGGCGTGGCATGGGCAGAGCACTTTGTCGTTTGGTCTTTTGTGGAAGAGCAAACTCCAGGACATTAACAAGCCTTCCGTCTCCAAGGCCCTTTATGTGGGAGCTAAAAATGGCCGAACTAATTTTGTCAATGGCCCAATGATCACAAACAAGCCTCAGTGTATTGACAGGCTAATGATGTTTAGGAGACCTTTCCTAATAGAGAAATCCCTTCCAGCATCTGCCTCACACTTACAATGGCCAGATGGCTGGTGAACTCTGGTTTCACCAAAAATACGCCATGAACAAATATGACTCTGAAGCCATCTCACGTGTCTAACGGTTGAAACACTCCCCCTTTCCAGTGGTCACTTATTATATTTGAAATGCAGCTGAGAAACAGCCAGAAAGTAATATTTTATTGATGTATCTAAGTATGTTTTTATTTAATTTAGAGCAGTGGTTCTCAACCTTCCCAATGCTGCAACCCTTTAATACAGTTCCTCATGTGGTGGGTGACCCCCAACCATAAAACTATTTTTGTTGCTACTTTATAACTGTAATTTTGTTCTTATGAATCCTAATGTAAATATCTGTGTTTTCCGATGGTTTTAGGTGACCCCTGTGAAAGGGGTCACCATCCAAAGGTTGAGAACTGCTGATTTAGAGAGAGAGGGAGAGAGAAACATTGATGAGCGAGAACTACTGATTGGCTGCCTCCTGCATGACCCCTTACTGGGAATCAAACCCACAACCCCAATGTGTGCCCTGACCTGGAATCAAACTAGCAACCAAACTGAGCCACACTGGCTAGGGCCAGAAAGTAATATTTGTAAAAATCAAATGGATTTTTCAATCTTCGTATATTAAGTTCATGTACTTTATTTCTATAGCCCCACTTGTTTTCGTTCATCGATGTTTCTCTCTCCCTTTCCTTTCTCTCTCTCTTTCTAACATCAATAAAAATATATTTAAATAAATAAGTAAATAAATACTTACTTTTTGTCTATTGCTCAGCTGCATTTCACTTTGTGCCCATATGTTCTGGCTGTATACAAAATTTTAACAAGCTTAAGCTGGGTTTTCTGCTCGTAATGTATTGTAAACAATGCATCGGAAAAAGCAAACTCCTTAGAGCAGTGGTTCTCAACCTGTGGGTCGTGACCCCTTTGGGAGTCCAACGACCCTTTCACAGGGGTCACCTAAGACCATCAGAAAACACCTATTTCCCATGGTCTTAGGAACCAACACACCGCTCCTCGGTGTAGCAAAATGTAGCCATGTAGTTTACTGTTGTCATATGAAAACTGTTACCCATGCTACACCACGATTCAAGACAACATTTCATTTATTTGTAATTAGAAATAAATATTTCACAATATATAATTACATATTGTTTTTTGTGATTAATCACTATGCTTTAATTATGTTCAATTTGTAACAATGAAAATACATCCTGCATATCAGATATTTACATTGCAGTTCATAACAGTAGCAAAATGACAGTGATGAAGTAGCAATGGAAATAATTTTATGGTTGGGGGTCACCACCACTTGAGGAGCTGTCTCAAAGGGTTGAGACATTAGGAAGATTGAGAACCACTGCCCTAGAATGAGCAAGAAGTCACAATGGATGGCCAAATCCTGCTGAAGGATGCAGAGAAGAGAGAAAATGCCGACTCAAGAACTGTGTACAAACAGCACAGTAGCCCAAGGCCATTTTGTGTAGGGGACGAGACTTCTCCACCCTCATTGAAAAACATTTCTGTATTACAGTCCTGCAGGGCAATAGGATGTTGATAATGTTGACCCTGAATTGCCGAGCAAAATAAAGGTAAAATCATCCCAGGTAACCTCTGTTTAAGAGGCAGAGAAGCATTCAATGTGTTTTAGAAACATTTTCCAATAAAATAGCTCAAATAAGACACATTCAAGGGCTCTGATGGGTAAATCATAGTTATCTAGAAAACTCATTTTTGTGAAACACCATATTTCATGAGACTGTCAAATAAGTCAGGTGTGTTATGTGGGGAGAGCTGAAGAGTACGGATGATACAATCTCGATTTGATAGACATACTGAAATATTCAAGAGACATTATTTCCGCAAATAAAAATCTAACAATAGTATATCGTCTCGGTTTCTGATGTGTCTGGAGTTGGGAATGAGGGAGAGGGAGACAAAAATAGGACTCCATCTCAGATACAAAATGTTTGCACCTACAATTGGGAGGCTCTGGGGAAGATAAATTCTCCAACCTGTGTAAAGTTCAGACAGTCTGATCAACAACAGATTGAAGTAATTCGGTTAGCAAACATTTTCCGTAGAGTAAGGCATTGCATTTAAACAACTAAGATCCGGGAAAGAAACCTTAGCGTCCTGAAAAACTAGGCTCATCATGTCTCAGGATTGTATCTGGCAGACAGGAGGGCACTTCAATCAGGTGCACGCCCCTTCAGATTCCCCATGACGTCCCCATAGGAGAGCCAGGGACAGCGAGGGTATTTCCTCCTCCCCTGTCATTAGATTTGTTTTCGTCTGCCTTCTCAGGTACGATGGAGATAAGTGCTTTGAAATTACCCAGAGAGAAGTAGATTAGTGGTTTTGTTTTTCAAATATCTTAGGACAAGATTTGAAAATTAGTATTTGTGAGGCTGTAAGGAGATACTTAATGAAGCGTGGCAAATTGAATATCCCCTTTAGACATACCGAATGAGCACCGGAGACCAAAGACGCACAACATCAAACTATGCTGAGCTCAAGCAGAAATCCTCAGGGTTCCTCACTTACCTCTGCTTCCCAAATTTCACCCCCGGGAATGAGCACACTGCTTTGCGCTTGCTCTCTGTCTCGCAGGGCCTGGTGAAGGCTATGAGATGCTGGGCGGTATCTTGTCTGTCATCAATTTGGGCACCTTCCCCAAAGGCTATTCAGTCCCAGGGTCTCAGTCATTACACAACTTTTTTCATGAATACTGTGTGATGACTATCTACAGTGATGTGATCAGTGAGAATTAGCAATGATGACTTGAGCTCCGCTAAGGATTCAAAGAATCCTTGTAAGTTCTGTGATAATTTGC
Organism: Lasiurus borealis; assembly: GCA_004026805.1. NCBI lineage: Eukaryota > Metazoa > Chordata > Mammalia > Chiroptera > Vespertilionidae > Lasiurus > Lasiurus borealis. The sequence continues at coordinate 8,760 of PVJN01013957.1, read as the reverse complement.
TTGTGGTAAAATGATAGGCCAACTCAGAGACATCCCACCCCACTCCTATCTGTCCCAGGTCAGATATATTTCCTTTACAGTGGTACCTCGAGATACGAGTGCCCTAACATACGAGGTTTTGAGATACAAGCCATCGAGCGAGCGATTTTTGCTTTGAAATACGAGCAACAGTTGAGATAGGAGTCATCACGCGGATCGGCCGGCTGCACACGACCCACCAGTTTATTGCTACTCGAGCGTCTCATAGTTTCCCACGCCTCAAGGTTACAGAACGAATTAAACTCGTATCTTGAGGTACCACTGTATATCTCTGGCCACAAATTTAATGGATGCGCCTTATTTTTAGGCCCAAGCCCCTTCTAGTAAAAATGGCTTCTCTTTACATGTTATTTTCCCAGCTCTGACTTCATTGAGAAAAGCCCAATTTTTTCACTTCTGGTTCACCTGCTTTGGGAGGGAGTGGACTCTTGGGAGTTCATTCCTGGTATGACTATGTAATACAGTAATTGCTTTGGAACTTTCCAGAGAGAAGTAGATTAGCGGTTCTCCCTACTCTAAGCCAATGATTGAATTGTCCTGCTGGTGAACTTGAATTATTGTGTGCTACCTCAGACTGTGCCCAGCTGGTTTCTATGTACTCATAATTGATGGGAGACTATAGCTCAAAATGGCGAATGGAAATACCTACTGAGGAATTTTTAAAGATACTATGTTTGAAGTATGTGCATATGTTTGATCCACTGTGAACTTCAAAACAGTCTTGTGTAGAAGGTAGTACAGAGATTAGTTTTATCATATATTTTTTTTACAGATGATGAAATAGAAGGAGTGACTTACTCAAAGCCACATATCTAGGAATTGACAGAAAGAAAAATGGCCTGAGACCGTCTAGACCCTTCCTATTTCCTACTTCTGGCTGCTGCCTCTCAGCCATTCTAGAGAATCACGTGATGTGATACGCCAGCCAGCACCACAACAAATCAATGCTGTCCACTGGGTGCGAAGGTGGCGGTATGGATTCCAGCAAAGGCAGGTGTGAAACCATTCATCTTCTTGCTCCTTATGTGACAGTAAGGACATTTTCAAGCTGTTTGGGATTCATGAGGACAGAAGCCTTGAAATGAGATCAAACTAATTGGTCCTTCTGGCAATAAAGTCTTTGACTGCATGGCATCTGGGTCTATCTAATCAAGAGGACAATCATGGATAATGAATAGACTGATAGCCGCTTCCGTTAAAGGGTAGAGAAAACCAGAAAATTACTATAAATGTCTGACATACCAAATTTAAAAAAATGTTATGTTGTGTGCCCCTCCTTATTTTATTTATTTTATTTTTTTTTTACTTTTTTTCAATTACAGTGGGCATTTAACATTATTTTGTACTAATTTCAGGTGTACAGCATAGTGATTATACAACCATATACTTTATAAAGTGTTCCCCCTCATATTCCAGTATCCACTTGGCACCTTGCATAGTACAATACACTGGTACCTCGAGATACGAGTTTAATTCGTTCCGTAACCTTGAGGCATGGGAAACTATGAGACGCTCGAGTCGTGGTAAATTGGTGGGCCGATCCACGCGATTACTCGTATCTCAACTGCTGCTCGTATTTCAAAGCAAAAATCGCTCGCTCGATGGCTCGTATCTCACAAATCTCGTATGTTAGGGCACTCGTATCTCGAGGTACCACTGTATTATTGATTATATTTCCTAGCTGTATTTACATCGCCATGACTATTCTGTAACTACCAATCTATACTTCTCCATCCCTTCACCTTCTTCACCCAGTTCCCCAATCCCTTTCCCTCTGACATCCACCAGACTGTTCTCTGTATTTGAGTCTGTTTCTGTGTGTTTTTTTGTTTTGTTTTGTTTCATTTATATTGTTCTTTAGAGTCAACATATGAGAGAGATCATATGACATTTGTTTTTCTCCCTTATTTTAAATCTGATGGAACGAATGCGTTTATTTATAGTATGTCTTCCCTCTGGAGCAGACATTCTGGGCTGAAACTGGCAAAGGCCAGGAGCAGATGATTGTGTTACTGACTCGGGCCTCCTATGCTCACCCTCAGGTCAGAAGCACAGTTCAAAGGAGTCTTCACTTCCCCACTCCCGTGCTCCCGCTAGCTCAATTAGAAGGGCCAGCCTGGCCTTTTCATCAGGCCCTGTGGGAAAACCCTTTGAAAACCGTGGGGTGCTCAGGCTGCCGGGGAGAAAGAATGAGAAGCTGGCTGCAGCCGGATATTTGATCTCAGAATTGGGTCATGGTGAGAGCAGACACCACCTATGAGGATAGTTACATGCCAACTGTGGCGATCAGTCCTTCAGTCTCTGCCAGGCTGACTGGTTCGAATGCAGGCATTTACCTTAGCTACACCTTGAATGGCGGCCTCTGTATCACAGTGGTATACTCGGTGAGCCTGGAGATCCAGATAATCTGCTTTCTAAAGCATGAGGCTCGTTCAGGCTCTGTGTTCAGGCTTCATGCTGAAAGTGTTACAGAGGACAGGTGTGTTGTGAAACAGACCCCAGAACACGATTGAGGCACTAAAGCCTTTTGAATGCTCAAGTCCACCCCATCCTTACCCCACTACCACTTCTCACTTAGATCCTGCGAGTATCTGTCTTTTCTCACTTAGATCCTGAGAATACTGGCTTTCTCTCTCTCTCTCTCTCTTTTTTTTAAAATATATTCTATTGATTTTTTACAGAGAGGAAGGGAGAGGGATAGAAAGTCAGAAACATCAATGAGAAAGAGACATCAATCAGCCGCCTCCTGCACGCCCCACACTGGAGATGTGCCCGCAACCAAGGTACATGTCCCCGACCGGAATCGAACCTGGGACCTTTTGGTCCACAGGCCGACGCTCTATCCACTGAGCCAAACCGGTCTCGGCTGGCTTTTTCTCTTAAAGGCCAGTATTTTCATTTTAACTGAAAGAGAAAAAATAATGATGGAGAAGTGGAGAATAAAACAGGGCACCAGGGCAGATAGAAGAGTGGAAACCAGGCAGGTTTTTGATGGGCTTCCATACAATTCTTAAAACCAGGCCCCCTGTGAAACAAAAGCCTCTTCTTTCTTTTGTGCTCTTGACTTCAGACAGCCAAGTTTCCTTCAGGACAGCCTCTGCCCTCACCCACCAATATACACCCACAGTTGACCTCACTGCCTCTAGTGCTTGAACAGTACACTGAGGACAGTAGATTCCCAGGAGTGCACGGTGGAAAAGCAGAGTGCTGTCCCTCAGAGAGCAGCAAGGCATGCAGTACCCTCCCCTGTGCTGATAAATGACAACTACACTGTACACAGAGCCAGCCTCCCTTGAAGGTATCTGCCGGAAGCCAGTTCCAGCATGTCATAATTGCAAGAGTTTCATCAAAAGGTTGATGGAACTCGGGAACTCAACAAGAACTGAGTCACATACGTTGTTGCCTGCTGGAAATGGCTGAAAGCATTTTCCCAAACCTGAAAAGGATGCATTAAATTGATTGCTTGCTGCCTGACAGCTCAGGGCATCTTAATCTACATGTTATTGCCTCCTACTGGCCAAGCACCTGAACAGCTGTAGGCTATTCCCCAATCTGACAATGCTTCTGTCTGAAACCCTACTCTTTGAAGTGAATATCTCCACCTTGCCTTAGGACAATTTGTGTTAATAAAAAGCAAGGGGTCCCGAGTCAAGGAGAACTTGGTTTCTTCAGCCAGGTTCCTTGTCCCCCTTCCCCCCAAAATGCCTTTCAAAATTATATTTCATCTCTGGACTCTTATTGAATTTATGCTCAGCCCCTTCTCCAGATTGCTAAACCCTTCTAGATGCCTGATCAAGACCACCAGCATTAAATGATGCTCAATGTTCAACAGCTATCATAGTCTGAATGGATTCATTCATAGTCTGATGTCCACAGTAGACACAGAGCCAACCTCTTCTGAGGTATTTTAATAGGGAACAATAAGGGTACAGAATAAGAAATAAGGAAGTAGTCACCAAAAGTAGATCAACTCCTTCATCTCTATTTGGCCCAACTTTTCAGAAGCCAGAAGATCGACATATGGGAGAAGTAAATAGACATTGTATTTGTCATAGAATTAAGGAAATCCTAACATCAGAATTAGTGCTTAGCCCTTATCAATATGCCATATAGTTCATGATTGTCCCTAAGAAGCCCCATGTACAGAGATGCTAGAGGAAAGCAACAGATTCAGGTTCATTTCACTTGGGTTTATGAACAAGCTTGGTGCTTGACCTCCCAGAAAAGGAACTTCAGACAAAGTTTTGGCTCTCGTGGGCGGGGAAGGTTAGAGTTTTGCCTAAATCAAATGACGTTAGTGGCAGTCAGATAGTGTCGTTTAGAATTACTACAGGAGATAACAGGTCGTCTCCAATGTGGTGAGGAGATATTTCAGAAACATTTGCTTCTGTCGTGCTGCATGCTGCTCTGTGGAACCCACATGAGTTGTTTTCATTTTTCACAACAGAGTACTCTGCTGGGACAGAAATGGAGGGATAAATTATTTTTTCTGGTTAATGCCTCAGATCAGACACCTTCCTGAGTCAAGTATTGTTGCTGGCAGGATCGCTTCAAAGCATAACACGTGACTTGTGTCATTTGAAACAAGACCTGGTGTGGAGTTCCATTTTTACCTACTGTGCCGTCTGCACGAATGAGAGCTTCACAAAGAAGACCAATTCGGCCTGGGTGGTTCTAGCCACACTTAAGGGAGGGAGGAGACAGCTATTAACAAGAAGCCATGTCACTGGGTTACTTTTATGAAAACAGAAAAACATAGAGTTAACTTTTTAAAAATACAGTGGTACCCCGACATACGAGTGCCCTAACATACGAGATTTTTGAGATATGAGCTGTCAAGCCAGAGATTTTTGCTTTGAAATACGAGCAACATTTGAGATAGGAGTAATCACGCGGATCAGCTGGCTGCACATGACCCACCAGTTTACCACAACTCTAGCATCTCATAGTTTCCCACGCCTCAAGGTTACGGAACGAATTAAACTCATATCTCGAGATACCACTGTACAAGAAAAATATCAACTCACCATTGTTTACTGACTTGATTTTTTTTTTTAACCTTTCTCTGTTAGGACCAGGAGGGCTTGAGCACAAGACCTGCTGGGATGTGATCGAAGCCTGAGTTTAGAGAGGACCTCTGGGTGTGTGTGATCCAGGCCAGAATTCATGAGGGTAGGGTACATCAATTCCAGTGGCGCTGGAGTAGGGATGTCCCCTTTAAGGAGAGTACACAGAGAATTCTCCAGGCTGCGCTTGAACACACAGAGGTCAAGTGGACATCAACATGACTTTGGAGATGGGACCACGGGAGGAGAAGACACCTGTCCTCTGGAAAGCCCATTAACAAGCTCCATTAAGGGGTGGGGCTTAGCGCCTCCATGAGCCGCCTGTGTCCCAAGGCTTTACCCCAATGCCTAGCACCCCCTCTATGTGCTTTTATTTTGCATCTGTCCCAACCTATAGGATCAGGGAAGGATCGAATCTGAGCCAAAGAAGACTTTACAAGGTAATGTGACATCAGGGCTGGGATTAAGATGAAATAAGTGAGGGGAGTCATGCAAATGAGGCATCGGATTTTATTTAACTTTATATCTCATTCATCATGGAGTTTGGGGGCTCACATTTCTAAAAATATTGCATAAAGTACTTAATTACTGAGCTTTAGTGGACACCCGGAAATTTTGTGCCTGAGGAACGTGCCTCACTTGTATCACCTTAACTCTAGGTGTTGACCCTTGCTTTGTTTTAAGATGTGATTTTATTTTTTTATATATATTTTATTGATTTTTTACAGAGAGGAAGAGAGAGAGAGAGTTAGAAACATAGATGAGAGAGAGAGATCAATCAGCTGCCCTACTGGGGATGTGCCCACAACCAAGATACCTCCCCTCGACCAGAATCGAACCTGGGGCCCTTCAGTCCACAGGCTGATGCTCTATCCACTGAGCCAAACCGGTTTCAGCTTAAGATGTGATTTTAAATAGCAACAGCCCAGACTGATGTTTCCTCATTGTATGCTCATACATTTTAGGGAATGGTATCTTCAGGTGCTGTGGGAATGAGATGCTAGCAGTCAACAAATTTCTGCGGCTTTGGTTTCTATTAAGTATTGGCCATCTTTGTGAGGTCATCTTTACACCTGAAGTTTATTTAAAATGGGTTGATTTCTTTAAACGTAGAAACCCAGCACAGACATGTTTCAATTTAGCACTGAAAAAGAAAAGAAAAAAAGACAGAAAGAATCCATTGATCTTAGAATGAAATGAATCCAGCAAGTAAATCCATTCGCTTGGCTTAGCAATGAAAAAAATCCTTTTTTTTTGAAACATAAACATGAGAAATGGTTCAAAGTTAATTTAAGAGCTCTTAAATGAGTTTACACCTGGTAAAACAGGAACACGGCAGCAAGAAACACTTTTCTGTGGAGAAATAGAAACGCCATCCTACAGTGAGGACCGCAGCCCCGAGCTGCTGCCTGCTGTGCGGCCGGTGCTCAGACTCCACTGTGGTCAATGAGTAGCCATCAGGCCTTCCAAGGGTGGGGCTGAGGCTGGGACAGTGTGGACACAGCCAAGAGTTTCCTTCTTTGTAATAACCTGCCCTCTTTCCCATTTCTTTTCCCTGCCCCTTTCACACCTGTTCTTTTTTTTTAAATATATTTTATTGATTTTTTTACAGAGGAAGGGAGAGGGATAGAGAGTTAGAAACATCGATGAGAGAGAGACATTGATCAGCTGCCTCCTGCACACCTCCTACTGGGGATGTGCCCGCAACCAAGGTCCATGCCCTTGACCGGAATTGAACCTGGGACCTTTCAATCTGCAGGCCGACGCTCTATCCACTGAGCCAAACCGGTTAGGGCTCACACCTGTTCTTATGACCCTATGTGCTCCAGCCACCAACTTGTGCTCTGGGGCTTCCTTTTTCCTCCATCTCTCCCTCCTTAAGTCAGCATTTCCGTTGGCTGGAGGTAAGAGAACCCCAGCTCTATTGGCCTGAGCAAAGACGGGTTTACTTTCTCACTTCAGAGTGTTGTGGGGTGACTTCCACGACCAGTTGCAAATGACCATGGAGGCTGCTAAGTTGGTAACAAGCAAGCAAGTATTTATCGAGCTGGCCAGAGAAGGCCGCGAGGGCATCACACGCAGGTGGAGTCCACACACTCACAACCGTGCGGTCCCAGGTGTAGGCAGTTGTTTTAAGGGCCTTAACCACAAAATTTTCTAAATTCCACCAACAGCCGAGGGGTGGGTTTCAGTGGGCTGCAGCTGTGCCTGTTGACTGCTCCTTATCTCACCACCTCCCCCTGCTAGACGTTGGAATGTGGACCTATCTTGCGAAAGCAGATTGTACAGAAGCCAAAGTGAACAAAGTCAATCAGCTCTAAAGTCCCTCTACAGTTTCAACTCCTGGAGCCACTGAGTCAACTGAAATCAATCTCTTCTGGTGCTGGTCCTCAGGCCCAGGAGAATAACCTGTGTGAGGTGGGACGGATCCATGTGAGCTTCCGGGTCAAACAGCAGTTTTTCCCTGAGCTGAATGCTCTTACGCTCCTATTTCAAGAGGTAGGTAGTTCATGCTGACGAGGATTATTTTAATTCTGGGCCTATTGTCAATCTGAGCAAAGTTGGGTTACTAAAAAAAGAGGAGGAAAATGACTGTTGGTTAGACAAATCTTAGTTTCTGCCCCATATTCCGTTAAATCAGACTGTTAATGCTCTGTTCTTAAAACAATAACAGGCATCATAAAGTCTGTTCTGTCTGTTTTAAAATATATCATCTCACTTAATAACTACAAGAATACTGTAAAGATTATTTCCGTTTCACAGCTCAAGAATCTGAAACCTAATGAAGTTAAATGGCTTTCATAATGCATGGTAGAGCAAGAATTCAAAGCCTACTCTTTGGCTTTATGTCTAATACTCTTTCTATTATATCAGTGTGATAAAAAGATATGTGACATTACATTATTACTATTTGGGTAATAGTTGGAGTTTTATGTCCTTCTTTTAGTGGTCACTACTTTATACCAGAGGAAAGAGTCTAACCATGGAAACTGGCAAATTAGATAGGTTTTGATCAGGCAGAATATAGGTCTCAGGTGAGGCTGGAGGCCTTAAAAAGAATACTACTGGTAAAATGGGTTTTGTGGGGGCTGTTGACAAACATATTTTTGATGGAGCAAGATCAATCAGGACCAAGGGGAGTGTTTGAAAGCATGATTTATTTAATCATTGGTTAAATCTGCAATTTCTGAAAAGTTATGAGGTTCAACCATTAGCAGAAAGAAAATGCTTTTAAAGATAGCTGGTCACACATTCACAAATGGGAAGGCATTCTATGCTAATGAAATAAGCCAGACAGAGAAAGACAAAACTGCAGGGTATCACTTTCATGTGGAATCTAAAAAGAAAAGTCAAAGTCATAAAAACAGAGAGTAAAAAAGTCAGGTTGGTACAAGGATACAAAATTTCAGTTATAAGATGAATAGAGGCAATACACACACACACACACACACACACACACACACACACACACTATATCGAGCGTCTCATAGTTTCCCATGCCTCAAGGTTACTTAACGAATTAAACTCGTATCTCGAGGTACCACTGTATTTATATATTTTATTGATTTTTTATAGAGAGGAAAGGAGAGGGATAGAGAGTTAGAAAAATCGATGCGAGATATCAATCAGCTGCCTCCTGCACGCCCCCTACTGG
>PVJN01013956.1:0-47856 GCA_004026805.1 Lasiurus borealis | reverse complement strand
GGGGATCCCAGGGAGCCGAGCCGCGGGCGGCGGTGGCCGGCTGCACGGGCGGCGGGTTTTTGCTTTGTCATCCTGACTCTGGCTCCCGGCCCACCCGCTCGGCTCGGCGGAGGGCGTGGCTTCCTGTCGCCACCGGGACCCAGCGGCCGGGCCCACGCTCGCCGCAGTCCCGCGTTGCATCCGGCGGCCGGTGCGGGACAGCAGCGGCGGCCCGAGGCCCCGGAGCGCGCGTTCATGTAAGCCTGGGGTTAACCGGCTGCACCCCGCTCCGGGCGAGCGGCCGGGAGCACGCCGGGGCCCGAACCCCGCCGGCCGCCGGGGGCCGGGGAGCGCGGGGAGGGGATGTGGCAGGCGAGTCTGTGCCGGAGCGAGGCTTCTCCCGGCCAGTGGGCTGCCCCGCGTCCTGCCTGTAGTCCGACAGGAGAAGCGGAGCCTCCGGTCCTGCCACCGGGCGGCCCCCTGGCGGTTTCCTTCCTCTCGCTCTGCTTTGGGGAGACGGTTTGCTTGCATAACAGCTGAGAAAAGGGGTTTGGTGTCATTTCCTAGTGCACGATCTTGAGAGATCCTCAGACTCTCGGAGAGTGCAGTCATTTAACGACGCCTTCCCAGGATTTCCACGCCATTGAGCCCCCGGAAACCCGCAGAGGTTGGCAAATTCTGTGGATTTGTACCTGTTTAAGGCCCAGGATCAATGGACTCGCCCCAGGGCAGTTAAGCGGGGACAGCTGAGAGCGGAGCCGGTGCTGTCATCTGCCTTTTTCAGGCGGAAGAGCATACACACTGCCCGAGGGTGTGGGTCCCGGATCTGCTGCTGACCAGCTGTGTGACCTGGGCAAGTGAGCTTCTCTGTGCCTCCGCGTCCCCGTCTGTGAAATGGACCCCATAGGCCTTGCTTCCAAAAGGTTGTGTTTATATATACAAAGCTGCTACAGAAGTGTTAGCCCTCATTGTTATTACCCAACAGCTGTGCCTTTAAGGGTCGGTGTGGTGGTTGTCTCATGAGTGGGCCTGATGTCAGTGTAACTGAGTCTTCTTTCTTCTCTCACTGGCTCATTCTCCGCGATCACCGGTAAAGTTGGACCAAGAGGTCCCCTGTGCCATGGAGCGTGTTGCTGTATTGCTTAGGGGAGAGGAAGCACCCTAACTGCAGAGTGTTCGCCATTCTGCCCTATGGGTTCAGATTCCAAAGAAACGTGGGAAGTCGGATTTGACGTCCTGTATAGATGCGGGGCGTAAGGAAGGGGAAGTTGGGAGGTGTTTTATGAACCTCTCCGGGCCTCACGCTTCCTTTCTGGGGCTTTCCCGGATTCCGGGGGCACTGGGAGGGTAGCAGGCCATGTTTAGCGAGACTTGCTGAGTCTGACCGGGACGCTGGCGATCGTAGCTGGCCTCGAGGCCATTTCCAGCTTCGGAGGTCCGGCGTCCGGGGTCCGGGGTCAGAGATCCGAGATCCGAGCGCGGCGCGGGCCGAGCCGCCGGGCTGCGGCAGGTGGCGCTGTTCCGCGGAGGCGGCGGGTGGCGGGGGGCGCGCACTCGGTCCGCGAAGCCCCGCCCCCGGCGCGCACTTCCCGCCGCGGCGGCCGGAGCGCCCGCCTCACCGCGCCCCTCTCTGTTCTGTGCCGCAGAGGACGGGCCGCGCCTCGAGGGAGCGCTGGCCGAGCTGACCTCCGAGACCGACGTGCCCGTGGTGTTTGTGAAACGGAGAAAGCTCGGCGGCCATGGTCCGACCCTGAAGGTAGGTAGGCGACGCTCACGCGGCTTTCGCCCGCGGAGCCGGGAGCGGGCCCCGCGTGGTCGCGCCCCGCCTTCCAGAGCCGGGCGGCGCGCCCCCAGCGCCGGGGGAGCCCGTCCCGGGACAGTGACAAAGGAGCGCCCGGGCCAGCCACGTGCTGTGCGCCGCTGAGGAAACGCGGAGGGAACGTGTAACTCCTCTCATCCTTAGAAATGCATTTTTTTATAAAAAACTGTCCCTTTCCTCCTCTGTCCCCGCCTCCTTCCCAGCGGACATAAGTAACGTCAGACCCCGGGGAGCCGTGTGAACTGCCGGTTGAGGGGGCTGCTGAGAAAGGGGAGCAGGAAGTGCGGTCGCTTTGCTTCCCGGCCTCGGTTAATTAATTCCCTGGGAGGGAGCCCGGGTGCAGGGAGCCTCCGGGAAGCTCGTGGAGCGGCTTTAGTCTCGTCAGGTGTCTCTGTTCTGGCCCCGAGTGAGCAGCTGTGTGGCAGGAAAGGGAAGTCTCCTCTGCTGGTGGCCAGCGTGGTGGCGCTCCTCCCGCGGGCCCGTGGGGGCAGGGAGAGGCAGGCGCACTGGCCCTGGCACCGGCCCTGGCACCGGCCCTGGCACCCCGCTGGAGGCTGGTTTGGGGGACGTGTGACATGGATGATCTACATGGGTTGGTTACCAGGCTAGAAAGCCTGTAATCCCATCACCTTGACGCGTTTCTGCTTTAATTTCTGCTATAATTATCTTTTTGTCTTAGTCTGTTTATATCTATGTCATTTTTAAAGAAACGGAACTCGTATTTGAACACATGGCCTTCTGAGAAAGTAAACCGGTGGCACAGTTACATGTGTGCCTTTAGGAAGGACATTAGCAATTAATTTATATTTTTATTACTTTTCTAAAACATTTATTTACATTTTTGAAAAATGGGTATAGGAAATGGAGATGGACTTCAAAGACAAATAGCAAGTTAATGGACAATAAAGAGATGAAAAGGCTTTTGGCTTCATTTAAGCTATGTGTTACTCAGACCTGTAGTTTGCAGGGAAAATGAGACAAAAGTCTATTAATAGTCCTGTCTGATTGTTCTCTTTGTTCCACCTGTTTCATAAAATTGCACTTAAAAAGTTATATAGGCGTTTGAGCTTTATGTAAGTCCTACAGATGACCCTGGTTTTTAACATTCATGGGAGGAAAAAGAATCACTGTTTTTATATGCTTTGGACCCCTTTTATTGATATAATCTGATGTTTTCAATTCCATACGATTATAGGTAATTTCAGCCATTTAGGGAGATGTAACAACATGAATGAAAAGCTCACTCCCAACTCACAATTAAGTCACTGAGCACATCTCTTAAACCTTACCACTCAGCTCTGTAGCATTTGGTTTATTTTGGGTTTTTAATGAGTACTAAGGAATGGAGGAAGAGACACAAGATAAGGACCACTGGTTTGAAACGGTTGTGAATTTCCTGCGAGTGTTGCCCACATTTTGGGGCTAACTGGTGGGGTTTGAAAACCTTTAAGGAACATTGGGTTAGAGTAAAGAAAGGCATTTATTTAGTGGAGAATTGGGGGGTTAGTGTGAAAATCCTAAAGTCCACACCTTAAAAAAAAGTTAAGTTTTCATACTCTGATGGCAACATAAATAATAATAATGGAGAGGGAGTTTTTACAAATGTCGTCTTCTCCCTTCTCTTAATAGTTTTCCCCTTTGCCTCCTTTCCTCCTCAGTCAGTGACAGTGGCAACAGCGGAACTCACCTTGCTTTCATTGTACTGAATGAGTTTCCTGTTTCAAGGAACTGATAAGCTCTGGTGATTACCTTGGAAGAAGGGTTTAAAGAAGTGTTTCAAAAACTGTAGTACTCTAGCCGAGACCTGTTTGGCTCAGTGGATAGAGCACTGGCCTGCGGAGTGAAAGGTCCCAGGTTCGATTCCGGTCGGGGGCAAGTACCTTGCTTGTGGGCACAACTCCAGTGGAGGTGTGTGCAGGGGGCGGCTGATCGATGTCTCTCTCTCATCAATGTTTCTGACTTTCTGTCCCTCTCCCTTCCTCTCTGTAAAAAATCAATAAAATATATTTAAAAAAACAAACAAAAACTGTAGTCTACGGAACACCTACACAGAATTCTCTGGAGTGCTTATTAAACATAAACCTATTAGCCTGGCTTTACCTGATGAGGTCTTGCTAATAAGCCCTCTGGAAGGAGCTAGGATCTGCCTTTATTATTAATATTTTTAAACAAGCCCCCCTCAGGTGATTCTTCTTATAATTACCAAGTTTGGAACTTTAATGTTTAAGGTAGTTTAGTCAGGATTGGTTGCTAAATAATTAGAAGTGAGGAAATAAAGAACTATTCTTTATTTTTAGTTTTTAAATATATTTTATTGATTTTTTACAGTGCAGAAGGGAGAGGGATAGTTAGAAACATAGATGAGAAACATAAATCAGCTGCCTCCTTCCTGTACACCCCCTACTGGGGATGTGCCTGCAATCAAGGCACATGCCCTTTACCGGAATCGAACCTGGAACCTTTCAGTACACAGGCTGACACTCTATCCACTGAGCCAAACCGGTTTTGGCAAGAACTATTCTTCAGTACCCAAAATATAATAGTTAGAAGATAGCTAAAGGTAACTCAGCAGGTGAGTAACATTGATATGTGAATAGAAAAATAGGGAAATATGCTATCTGTGCCTAGGACTTGTATGTCCATGTGTAAATTAGAACTAGGGAGCTACTCAGTTCCGAGAACTATAGAGTTCCTAGGGGGGAACATCTGCTCAACGACATCTGGCTTTCATGAACATTTGCGTTCTTAAAGGCATAATGCAAGTATTCTTTATAGGGAACCTTGTGTATATTCAGTGTCTTTAGGATTCCAGAGCATTGAAACTAGTATAAATGCCTTTTGTTAGTATCAAGAGGAACAGCAAAGTGAATGAAAAATGCTCATTGGAATACTAAGTGCTGGACATACTTAAGACTTGAATAGTCCTCAGCAGTTTGAAATAGTTTTGGAAGATAAAAGACTTAAACTGTGGCAACATGGGACTTAATTTCTTCAAATCAATAACAGAAAGGTGACAGACACAAATCAGTGCATGAGTAACAACCCAGGTGAATTATGAGACAGTTGTGAGAGGAGCTCGGATGTGATCGTGTAGTGGTCAGTGTAGTGGTCAGGCTCCGTGGTCTGTGTTCCAGCCTTGAAGGCGGGTAGACACTGAAACAAAGGCAGGTTTCTTTCTTTCAAGCCTGATTTCCACAGTTACCAGAAATCAGACTCTTAAGTGAATAGACACCCGGAGATGAGTGGTAATTTAGTAACTCTCCACCCATTACATTTGTCTCCTAATATTCTACCAAAACTGGCAGAAAACATTTCTTTTTATTTTTTCCTCTGAGACACTTCCATCCAGGGAGATGAGCAGCGTACCTGCTTTTGGTCTAGTTAAGGGTTAAGGCCTGGGGAAAATAGAAGGACCACTGGGAAGATGAGAGAAGTGAACAGGCTCTGATTTAAGGAAAAGGGTAAGGACTAGCAAGATTTTAAAGGATAGATTATTAGGACTGCAAATGAATTTATCTGGTGCCCATTACATAGTAAAATTTTTAGTAGTTGTGAATCCACGTTAAGACCCATTGACTCCTCTTCCCACTTTAACCCAGTGGCAACACAAATCCTTTTTTTACAGCACATGTCACTCTTCTGGTGGTCCAGGGGTCAGATTTGCTCTGGCCTTTCCTGTCTGTTCACTGCTTCCTATGTATGTGCCTGCAGTCTCTGAGCTTTGCCCAGGCTATTTCAGGAACTTACTTCCTCTTGCCCAAAGCATTTCATCAGTCTCTTACCTTGCCTTCCACTTCTTATCATCTCCCTCTTTGTCTATCCCATCTGTGTTCAGAGTCAGCTTTCTGATTGCTTCTTTACTGCCTCCAGGCCTGAACCGGTGATAACAGGCACACTCCTTAGTTTGGTATTCTGTCCTCAGAGCTCTGAGTCCCAGCTATTTTGCTGGTTATTTTCTGCTATGCTCCCTCACCTACTACAGAAAGCTCCTGGGAACAGTATTACAGCCATACCCACAAAGGTCCCTTTTTTTGGTTCTGTTCTTTGGTTCAATTCCTGACTTCCTGCTCATACCTACTTTCATTAGTCTTATGAAGGAGAGGGTTTATCAACCAGTTTTACAGACGAGAAAATGGAGGCCCCAAGAATTTAAGGAGCATGTCCAGATTACACAGCTAGTTAAGTGACAGCCAGGAATGGAACCCAGCCTATCTATGAAGTTCACTTGGGTGTACTCACATTTCTGGCACTTGGCTCTGTGTTACTGCTATGGGGATACATGCCAGACCTCCCTGGTGTGATGGTGTGCTCATGATTCAAGGCTGAGCCCATGCAGATCTAAGTATTCCTAGCATAGCTCTGGCAAATTGCAATTCACTCGTTAGATGCTTGCCGAGTGGATTCCTCTGTGCCTACTAAGTTGTAGCTTCCTTTAGGATGAGAATGATTTATTTTTATATTTTCTCTGTGTTTTAATGCCTAATGTGGATTCAGTTAATGTTTGTTGAATGAATGGATGAGGTTAGGCCTCACTTCATCACTTAAAGGGAGACACACTTAAGTGAGGTGTTTAGCTACAAGGTGTCTGATTTGGTGAAGGTGGGCTGTCTTTGCAGAGACCAAGCCCCTAAGATGTTCAGGAGAGAGTCTAG
This sequence comes from Lasiurus borealis, assembly GCA_004026805.1. Taxonomy (NCBI): domain Eukaryota; kingdom Metazoa; phylum Chordata; class Mammalia; order Chiroptera; family Vespertilionidae; genus Lasiurus; species Lasiurus borealis. Next base: position 41,406 of record PVJN01013956.1, on the reverse strand, counting down.
GGAGCATAGGAAGCAGTTTGGAATTTTGAAGAACTGTACGACAGCAGTGTTGTCCATCAGTCAACACCACTCAGCAGTCTGTGCAGGTGTTTTCCAGGTCAGTTGAGACAAAACTCACATGATTTCTATTTTGCTGATTGAGCACCTGGGATTTCATGGTTTAGCTAGGTACTCTTATCTCTAACACAAGTTTGTAGGGCAGAGTGTGTACTTTAAAATACATTTGTCAACAAATGTTTGTATATGACTTTTTACCTAGAGTCACAACCACTCCCTAAGGCAGAGCAGGAAACTCAAACTCTGAAGAAAATAACTGGAACCAACGAAGCACTAGTTTTGGTTTGAACCCAGGCCTCCAGGGCAGAGTTCCTTCTAGGTCGCTTCCTCTGAAAGCCACATACCCAGGGCTTTGCCACGCTGGTCTATGAAAACTATGCTCCTGGTCACTGCTGACTCCTGAGGTGTCCCAAGAGAGCTGGTAATTGCTCTTACAACCTGAAAGGCCATGTTCTCCTCTGGCACACCCTTGTTTACATTAGGTCTTGAGAGGCAATTCAGTTACCACTGGGTTTTCCTAAGTGTTTAGTTAGGTGTATGACTTTTACCACAGACTAAGGTGGAGGGTTTATATACGGTGAAATATTTCAGGGAATGGCCCCAGATTATTTTGTAGGACTTAGCTGTCATTTTATCTTTTATTTCATTAACATCAAAGCAGTATTATTTGAATATAGAATAGCTGTTCAACACCTCTTTCGGATACTGTGTTTTTAAAGGAATTTGCTGAAATCCAAGGAGCCATTCATAGGAAAAATACACAAATAACTTTGTATATCATTCCAGACTTTTTATGGACCTGCTTCAGAATATTTAGTAGAGAGGATTACCTTTCGAAGTACTATACACACATTAGTTAAGGTTTATATTTTAAAATTATTATTATATGTCAAATTTCTTTTCACTGGTGTTTGTTATAATGGGATATATTTTTGTATTCCTTCTTATGGATTTAACCTGTAAAACATTTTTCTTTTCCTAAATCAACATCAAGGAGCGAAGCTACTGGTTTGTACATATTTTTTTCTATTTGGTGTCTAATGTTTATTAAACATTTGTTACCTTTGGGATAATTTAATATTTATTACGTACTTACTCAACGGTTAAAAATACTGTCAAATCTATCACATAATTTTCACTTAATACATATAGTAACTTCATGATGTGACAAGTAGTTTTCCCTTGTTGAAATTGGTTTGGCTCAGTGGATAGAGCGTCAGCCTGCGGACTGAAAAGTCCCAGGTTTGATTCCGGTCAAGGGCATGTACCTTGATTTCGAGCACATCCCCAGTAGGGGGCGTGCAGGAGGCAGCTTATCAATGTCTCTCTCTCATTGATGTTTCTAACTCTCTATCCCTCTCCTTTCCTCTCTGTAAAAAATCAATAAAATATATTTAAAAATAAAAAAACATCGATGAGAGAGAAACATTGATCAGCTGCCTCCTGCACACCCACTATTGGGGATGTGCCTGCAACCAGGATACATGCCCTTGACCGGAATCGAACCTGGGACCTTTCAGTCCGCAGGCCAACGCTCTATCCACTGAGCCAAACCGGTTTCAGCCTTATCGATGTTTTTAACTCTCTATCCTTCTCCCTTTCTCTCTGTAAAAAACCAATGAAATATATTTAAAAAAAAAAAGTAGTATTCCCATCTTACACATGAGGAAACTGGAGACGGAGAGGTTAGCACGTTAAGCGCCCAGCCTGTTTTGTCTTCTGGGCGGAAAGTATAGTGTCAGTCACCGGTGACTAACAGGGCGCTTAATGTGTTAAGCAACCTGCCCAAGGTAACAGTAATAGCTAATAGGTCAAGATTGGAACCCAGGTTTGCCTTCTTCCACTGTTCGTGGTCTTTTCAGAAACCCATTTGAAAAGCACATAATGTTTTGATCATAGCACAGTTTACACTCAGAAACATAACCTTAAAGGAAATTAAAAAGAAAAACTATACCTAGTATCCTAGCTTCCTGCTACTCTGACAAATCAAGTAGGACTTTTACCACATCTCTTCATTATTAAATAGATATCCTGGCAGGATGAGGAGAGAAAAGCTGCAATGAGAGAAGAAACAAAATTATTAGGGGGAGGTAGAGGCAGAATAAGTCTTACCTGTTGGAGTGCAGGACTCAAACTCTTAAACATCTACTTGTTATAGATTAATCCTGAAATTAAATCCCACTGGAAAAGGCAGTGAGCACTATGAGTTCTTTTTCTATTTGGCCAGAGAGAGACCTGTGATCTGTGACATACATCCCATCATGTTTGTGTTGAGTGCTGGGGGTTGTGGGACAGAGCTCAAGAATGCTTGGCTGGAATGAATCTGAACTATTAGCAAAGGGACTGGAAAAGAGCGCAGCAAGGAAAATGGAAGAAGGAAAATGGAGGGCCATATTGAGCCCTCAGCATCCACTCCTGAAAGAAGAAAAGGGGAGAAGAGCTAAATTATCTTGGAGCCAAGTTGTGTCATTGGTTGCCTGAACTAATACTAACGAATTTTTGCTTTCTTTTACAAGTCATAAAGAAGTTTATCAGTATTACTGCAGTGTGTATTGCTATCATTTATATAATTCCTAGAGACCCAGTGCACGAATTCATACATGGGTGGGGGTGCCTTGGGGTGGCCTGTGGAAGTCGGGCCCCAGCTCGTGCCCCCAGCCTCACAGCTCTGCCGGGCACCAGCTTGGCTTGGCACTGCTCCCTCACCTGCTCCACCATCCCACCTGCAGGATGATAGATTGGTGGCAGGCCCTGGCCCCGCTCCTTTAGGGCCTGGGAGCCAGGTGGTGGCCCTGTCCCCCTGACCCCACTCACCCCTGCTGGTCATTGTCTGCGGGGTGATCGAGCTGCTGTGGCGATTGGGCCTTCACTCACACCTGCCTTGGCCTGGTGCTGCCTGCTCACCTGCTCCACCATCCTGCTGCGGTCCTTTTCTCATTGGGGCCCATCTGGGCTGGCAGCGCCTCCACTGCCATCTGCTGCCAGCGCTGCATCGCCGACACACATCATGTTCTGCACCACCCCTTGGTGGTCAGTGCATGTCATAGTGAGCAATCAAACTTCCGGTCGAACTACTGCCCAAGGGGCAATTTACATATTAGGCTTTTATTATATAGGATTGCCAGTAATTTGACCTTAGGTTAGAAAGTCACTGTTTAGTGATTTAAGGATTCACAAGTGTAGAAATTCCCATTCTATAAATTATTAGGGAAAGTCATTAGATAAGAAATTTTTACTTTGAGGCTACATCTGAATCTTGTGCTCCAAAGGCAGATTTAAGAAGGCAGAATGTAATGCAAGTATGTCTTCTTTCTGAGGCTGATTTAAGTTATGTATTACGTAGGTTTCTTAGGGACAGGGATCTAGCATAGAGTGAATTCAGTACTGGAAATCACAACTTAATAATATGATTCTTGTCTTATTGTGTTCTGTTGCTTCAAGCAAATTGTGTGGGCTGTTATCTCCTGAGAAATCCCTGTAAAATGTATTAGTAATACTTTATAAGTAGGTTAGGAGAAATAATTTACTTTTCTAAAGCATTTTGAAATTCTTAGATGAAAGGCTCTGTGCGAAGAAATTGGTGTCAGCTATTTTTTCTGAGTCCAGAGAAAATAGGCACCTTAGAGTGAGTGGGAAGGTTGGCTTATCTTTAGCACTTCTTTATAAGTTACTTTTATTGACCTGCAAGTGAATCTCAGGAGCTCCCAAGGGTATGGTTAACTGTAAGAGCAAACATTTTGGGGACTTGGAATTAGCTATGTGTTTTCATCTAAGATTTAAAACAGGTTTAAATATTAGTTTGTAATTGGCTGACTTGGGGGCAAAATATGGCCTTTGTTGATCGTGGGTCCCAGCTTTGTTTTTCTCTTGCTCTTGCTTTATTTCAGAAAAGGGATAAGCCTGACGTTTTAAAAAGCATCAACTTTCATTTACTATTTGAGAATTAAATCTCTCGCTGCTAAGTAACTCGCAGTAGGTCGTAGAAGAAAGTTTTTCATCTCTATCCATTTATACATTAAAGTCTGCACACGCAAATGCATCCATGTGAAAACAGCTTTGCTTGGGAGACAACTACATTCTTGCTTTAGAGAAGCTAACAGTCTAATAGGGCAGAACAATATATATGCACATGTAATTGTAATACATGGTGTTTTTGAAAAATGCATGCTTCTTCCTCAATTACCCTTACTAAAAAAAAATAATGGTGAATAGTAGTTATATAAATATTTTGGAGTAACTTAGTAAGTTTTGCTGTTCATGATTTGCAAGAAAATTTCTGCTAATGTCAAAGAAAAATGAACCATTAAAACATGTATCCCAATTTGGGATTCTGAACAAATAGTCATACAATCTTCCACTTCCCAATCGTGTTAAAAGCTCCCACTTCCCAAACAATAAAGTTAACTTTTCAATGGAAAAAAAAAAAAAGAAATGAAAAAGACAAATGAATCAGCCTATGTGTAAAGGATGGAAGGTGGGGCTGATTACTTCCTGGTTTCTTGAAACCAGAGCTGATAGATGAAGTATGGTGTGTTTTATCTCCTTTAAAAAGAGCATCTGTTGCAGTGATTAAAAGCTTTTTATCTTGTGAACAGAGTGCATGTTATCTTTAAAAACAAAATTATTTCTTTCAAGTGTCACATATAATTTGCTGCTCATGTGACTGCTGAGCTGAGCCCTTTCTCCAACTACTAGAATTTCCAGTGAACTAGTGTGTGAACTTTCCAATTTAGATTAGTCACCCAATTTATAGCATTCACTTGCATATCATTATAACAGATTGTGTTTAAAATCTCCATAGCTTTGCTCACCTTTTAGGGTTCAGATTTACTATCCATTCAGTCTGTGGCCTTTAGCCTTTAGCAAGCTCTCAAACAGCTCTTGCAGAGACTGTACCCACTTTATTCTTCCACCTTTGGGTTGTGGAGAACTGAAGATCACTTGAGTAGTACCCCTCGCCCCATCTTCCAGCTCTAGCACTGAAATTCAAACCCTGGTGACTATTTCTCATCCCCCTCCCCCATCATGAGGTAGGGTGGAGGGGTTGAGCTTTGGAGGGCTTAAGAGGGCCCACCAGGGTAATAGATGCAATTTAATTTGTAAAATAAATGAGTTACAAACAGCCATCTTGCAAATGTGCCCTTGGAGTTAGGCCTCCTTGTAATAGGGTTTTGCAATCTTGCTCCTTGGCCGTAAGGCACGGGCAGTTTATAATCCAGCCAGATTTCTCAGAAAATAAAAGAATAACCATAGTAACGATGAAAAACCGAGGTCGACTTAACTGCAATCTGTGACAGCAGCCTAAAGCGCCGGACCTTGAGTTTTCGCACAGTTTTGTCCAAGATCATCCAGGTGTTTCTTGGAAAGCGAGGTGACACTGCCAGCAAACGCTGAAACAATACCTGTCGCCTGAACGGGTGTTCTCTCAGTGTGCGGTTGGGACCATTGTCGCGGGGGTGCGTTCTGTGCGCCGGCGCCGTTCTGCGCCCCCCTTGGGCGAGGTGGGCTTTTTACAGGTCCTGCGCCGGCTTCACGGGGCGGGCTGTCGCGAGACGGGGTGAGCGAGACGGGGTGAGCGCGGGGCGGGCTGTCGCGAGACGGGGTGAGCGAGACGGGGTGAGCGCGGGGCGGGGCCCGCGCCGCGCAGCCGCCACTGCGCATAGGCGGACGTCTCCACTCTGGCTGACGCCAGCCTTCAATTGTCGCCGCCGTTGTCCGTGCGGAGCTGCGAAGGCCGCCAGCCGAGCGCTACCTGAGCCCCGCTGTCCCCGACATGTCTGATGAGAAAGAGGCCCTGCGGGGAGGCGAAGAGAGAGGCGAAGAGAAAGGCGAGGAGCCGGCGGTGCGCGCCCTCCCCGGGGGCGCGGGCGCGTTCTCGCTGACGCAGGCCGGGGCGCTGGACCCCCTGAAGCTGGAAGTGGCGTTGGGGGCGGACGGCTTCTCTGACAGCTGCTCCGAGGACTGCTCCGACGACCTCAGCTGTGCGGCCGCCCGCATCGACCCCAATCTGCTGTTGCTGGTGGCCGACGAGGAGAAATGCCGGAATATCCGCAGGCAGTACCGCCAGCTCATCTATAACGTCCAGCAGAACCGGGAGGACATCGTGAACACGGCGAGCGACTCGCTCACCGAGGCGCTGGAGGAAGCCAATGTCCTGTTCGACGGAGTGAGCCGCACCCGGGAAGCAGCCCTCGATGCCCAGTTTCTCGTGTTGGCTTCGGATTTGGGTAAAGAAAAAGCAAAGCAGCTAACCTCCGACATGAGCTTTTTTAATCAAGTAGCATTTTGTGATTTTTTGTTTATCTTTGTGGGTCTAAACTGGATGGAAGACGAGGAGCGCGATGCGCTGAATGGTTGCGATGATAACATAGTTCTCTCCTTCTGGGAGACGGTGCACCAGGAAGCCACCTCCTGGATTTCGCAAGCGGAAACGTTCCACTTTATCTTCGGCTCATTCAAGTCAGAGTCCTCCGCGCAAAAGCGGCGACCCGGACACCATAAGAAAGCCCTCAGGGTGGAAGAAAACGTGGATATGCCCACAAAGCTGAGGAGGCTGGACCTGAGCAGCAATCAGGAAGGGACAGAGAAAGAAGTAGAGAGAATCCTGGGGTTGCTGCAGACGTATTTTCGAAAGTATCCCGACACTCCTGTGTCCTATTTTGAGTTTGTGATTGATCCAAATTCTTTCTCTCGCACCGTGGAGAATATATTCTACGTTTCTTTCATTATCAGGGATGGTTTTGCAAGATTAAGGCTTGATCAAGACAGGCTGCCAATATTAGAGCCCATTAATGTTAACCAAGTGGGTGAGGAGAATGATCTCAGCTCCCATGGCAGAAAACAGGGAGTTATATCTTTGAGTTTACAGGACTGGAAAAATATTGTGGCGACTTTTGAAATTTCAGAGGCTATGATTACCAGCTCTTAACTAAATATGCTTGTTCTTAGTATAGGGTGCATTTTGTGGCTTTTCTAAAGTATCGTCTCAAAATAGAGTGTAAAACCCAAATAGAAGCCCATATTGTATCTTGTAAAGTAAGAAAATATTTTCAAGAACATCAGAATTTGTCTTACTGTGTATTTTTCTTGGTAGTTTATAAAGTCGTCATGATCTGTTGTTTAAAAACAATCACTGGCATGTTCATGGAAATTTTTTTGAATGTCCTTTAAGACTTTATTAATAAAATTTTAGTTCCAAGTTTCATAAATTAAAAGGTATTTTATAATTTGCAAAAAAAATCAGTTATGCTCTGTGATATTGTATTCCTCTGTTACAGGGAACCAAAAAAATCCCATATGGGACACCTAATCAGGTTAGGGGAAAAATGGGTTAAAAAAATGCTAAATTAAAGAAAGACTATCTATAGGGCAATGAATGTACAATGTTAACGCTGTAAAAAAAAAACAAAAAACAGGTGCCTTGCTTCATTACTAGGAAGACTCAGTAAGATTAATTAGTGGGTACCCACATTTTAAATAATTCTCCCATGATTAGGTCAAAAGAAATACAGTATTTCCTGTAGTAGATGAGGTATCAACTAAGTGCTGAGTGAGTAGGAATTGGTCACAGATAGGAACAGTATACTGTGGACGTGGAGGCCAAATATAGGGAATTGTGAGTTTATGGCATTAGAGAGCCATAAGATCTTTTTGAAAACTAGTCCAGTTGAATGTTAAACTGGGCAAAAATGAATTACCTTTTCTGTTAGTATTCTCAGAAGTAGAAGATACTTTTGTTAGATTATTTCAAGCAAAATCTTTCAACATCTAGTTCTAGCCTTGATCTGCTTAGTTAATTTCTTCTTTGGCTCCTAGTTTCTCTATAATTTCTGCTGGTACGGTGTGTCCTTCAGAAATCAGTGATGTGTCATTATGTAACAGCCTTGAATATCTATTCTCAGTTCATTTTATGAGTTTCTTAATAGGGCTTTCAATTCCTGGAACTGCCCCTGTTTCAACGGAAGTAATTGATTAATTTATCCATAAAGCCATAAATGCTCTTTTTTCTCTTTAAAATATAAATTAATGCCTTATTTGGAGGTTATTCCTGAAAATTTGGGTTTATAAGAAAATAGTTTTGAAGGTGCAGTGAGCATGCCTATAAGTTTCTTTTCTTGAACCCTAGAGGAATTTAATCTTCGGGACTGGTGGATTTTGCCATTAAACATTATTTGGCAGGTGGATACATATTTTGCATAGCAATAATGATAAATTTTCCTATTAAGTCTAGTGTGGTATGGAGAGGGGAAATCCAAAGACTGAATGAATGACATCAAGATTGAGAGGAGAGGTTTTTATGTGTGTGGGTAAGGTTCTTTTTTAATAATAGTGAAGGTTTTTTGTTTTTTTAAGCAGAAATAGAAATTTCTTACGAAACTTGGTCAATTATTTTCCTAACAAATGAACCGTTAGATTTCCTAGTCAGTTTGTAGTGGAGGTTCTGCATGTCATGATCCTTGATCGCCCCCTCCCTCCAAAGTTCATAATGTAGACAGATTAGTTCTCACACAACATTTTGAAGGAATGCTGACCCTTCCTGGTCGTCCACCACCCTTTTATTTAGTAGTCAGGAAAGCATCTTCTTACATACACCGACCCCATTCCACCCCTTGCAGCACCATATCACTCATCGTGAGCACTCCTATTGGTGCCTCATTCTCTCGACCAGGGTTACAGAATCCATGCTGCCACCTCCTTTCATGGTGACCATCTCTGTCATGGTTTATTCACTTTTTAAAGTTTAGACAATGTGACTTTGTTCTAGGAAATAAATTATCAAGCAATTGGGATTGGGGCTTTGTTGATTTACATAACCATTACTTGTGTGACCACTGTGCCAGGCACTGCTCTAGGCACTAGGGAAAAAGTGGTGGACAGAATATGACCCAACTCTTAGGAATTTATATTTTACTGGGTGTATTAGTTTCCAATTGCTTCTACAACAGGTTACCATTTAATGGTTTAAAACTAATTAGCTTTTATAGTTCTGGAGTTTGGAAGTCCAAGATGGGTTTCTCTGGCCTAAAATATTGTTTCTACACACTTGAATTGCTTTGGGTCTTTTTAAGGGGAATCTGGAGCAGTGTTTTACTGGGGTGGGGGAAAGACATGACTGAGAGGTAGATGGAAGAGAGGAAAGAATAGCTTACATATATATATATATGTGTGTGTGTGTGTGTGTGTGTGTGTGTGTGTGTGTGTGTGTAAGCCTGGCAAACACCTGCAGGTGGGGTATTGCATATTTACACTTATGTCCTACTTAGAGGCTCGGTGCTCGAATTCGGGCACAGGTGGGGTCTCTTGTGGTGGCCTGTGGGGATCGGGCTCCAGTTTGTCGTCCCCACCCCTGGCACCCCACCTTGGCCTGGTGCCACCCCCTTATCTGCTCCACCATTCCACCTGTGGGGTGATCGATTGGAGCCAGGTCCCCCACCTGGCTCCCTCAGCACCTGGGAGCTGGCCTGCCACCTGCAGCGCTGGTCACCATCTTCGGGATGATCAGGCCTCAACTTGCACCCACTTTGGCCTGGCACTGCCCGCTCACCTGCTCCACCATCCCACCATGGTCCAGCTCTCGTCAGGGCCCATCGGGCTTGGCAGTGCTTCCACTGCCGCCCACTGCCAGGCCGCATCACCAATGCCCCCCCTCCACCACCCCCTCCACCCCCGTGGTCAGCGCATATCATAGCGAGCAGTTGAACACTCATTTGAACTCCCGAAGTGACAATTTGCATATTAGGCTTTTATTATATAGGCTAGCATGGCTCTCAGTGAGGTATGGATGCCTCCAGGGGCCTCTGAAGCTCTTTCAGGAAGTCCTTGAGGTTAAAAATATCTTCGTAATACTAAGATGCTGTTTGTCTTGTTCACTCTAATTTTCTTGCAAGTCTGCCATAGAGTTTTCCAGAGGCTACATGCATGACAAGTGATGTTACAATAGAGTGAACACAGAAAAGATATGGGCTGCCTTTTATTAAGTGAGACATTAAAGAAAATTAGCAAGATATAAAACAATGCCACTCTTGCCAATTAAAAATGTTTTAAATGAGTTATGTTTAACATTTAAGATATTTAATAACTTACAATATTTTAAGTCTTTTCTTTGTTTTAATATGGTAAATATTATAGATAAATCCCATTAACCATAGCTCTTTGGAGTTCTAAAAATTTAAAATTTAAAGGGATTCTGAGACTAAAAAGTTGGAGAACTCTTCTGTGTCAGCTTCTGTAATTAACAGCCACTATTTCTAGTAGTTGTAATTGAAGGTGAAAGGGGGGAGCATTTTTCTCTAGACTGCTTACCCCATCCTTATGCTCCTTTCTTACATTGCCTGGCGGAGCTGTCTTCTACTCTCTCTATATTTCAGAGGGGAAACCACTTTCCTGAATGACAGCAGAGTCACTTTTAATTTAGATTAAAATTTGAAGACATCCTGTTTAGTTCTGGGGTCAGCTGAATGCTTCAGTTGCCTGTCTTTCTGATTTTACACAGTGAAAAATGTTCAGGCTTTCTCAGAGCTTGCTTTGTAAAGTCTGTGCGCTGGCTGATCTAATTTGACTTTAACCTTGGACCATAAGAACCCAGGTCTGAAACAAAATTTCAGCACAGAACAGATTATAAATATTGTTGGAGGGAGTATGTGGCTGCTTCCCCCTATCTCCCTCTCTCATTCTAGTAGCTATGTTGGGGGAGGTGGTTGCAAGAATGGGTGGTTTTCTTTTAGACAGCCAGTGATTGTGTTCTGGCATCATTTGTGACGAATAGATGCAGATAAAATGGGGCTGAGATTAAAAATGGTTATTCTCCAGGAGAACATCTAAGTACATTTATTAATTCTTTCAGACGAGCAAGTCAGCTTTATGTTCTTTTTAAAAATTTTTATTTCTAGCTTTATGCTCTTTGATACCAACGAGAGCCACGCTTGTTATCTGGATTTGATGTTGATCCTTTGATCTGAATGGCTATTGTTACCAAATTGTTTTTCCCCCCACAGTGCCTTGGGTTGAAGGAGAAGCCTCTGCCATAATGCCAGTTGATGAATTCTGGCTGTGTTTACCAGCCTCTCATGTTAGACCTTTTGTACAGACCATCAGGGTGACGCAGACCTGTCCCCACTGTTGCTGGTTTCCAGGTGTTCTGCCTTGCATCCCTGCGCCATCATGTGTACCTGCTATGCTGCCAAGGGGCAGCCACAGTGCCACGCCTCCTCATCCACCTCCTCCTCCTCTTCCTCCTCCTCCTCCTCTTCCATTACCACCACCACCACCACCATCTTCCTCTATTGCACCCCCTTCCACATCCCAAGCAACCTGTTCTACTGACCCCAAGCTCAACCTTTCACCCCCAGCATCTGAGGTAGGCAGGGGGAAAATGTAAAGTCTAGGCTGGTAAGTTTGGGGGCTGTTTTTGTATTAAGATTAAACTTGATTTTTAAAAAAGCAGTTTTATGCTTTATTAACTTTGCCAGTTATTATCCCATATTAGCACAGGTTTTTATTTTAATGAAAGGTAATATTAAGTATATCACTGAAACTGTATTCAAAGCTGATGTACAATGGTGTATAAAATCCAGGGGAATGAAATACTTTTTAAAATTAAAAGTCTTAACTTATAAAGCCAAGTATATGGAATCTAAATACTGAATACAATACAGGAGGCTTCATGTATAGGTAGGTTAAAGAAATGAGCTTTATAGAGTTGTATATTTTTATTCCCCACCCCCTTTTTTATTTAAAATGCCCTGCAGAAGTAGGGACTTTTCCATTTATGTCAATTGATGATTTAGTTCTGAATATCTAGATTTTATGCCTTACCTAAACAATATGGAAAAGCCAAGTATTTGGCTAATCTGTTCCAATGGCAAGTCACCGGGCCCCTATCTTCATCTGATACCCTTGCCCACATATATTTTTCTACCTTTGACTTGAAAGTAAAGATGATTGACAAATTGTATTGACGATTCTATTAAAAACATACAGTACAAATGTTTAGAAACCTAATTTAAAACCTAGTTTAAAAATTCTAGGATATACCCTAGCCGGTTTGGCTTAGTGGATAGAGCATCGGGTCCCAGGTTTGATTCCAATCAATTGCACATGCCCAGGTTGTGGGCTCGATCCTCGAGTGGGGGGCGTACAGGAGACAGCCAATCAATGATTCTCATCGTTGATGTTTTTGTCTCTCCCTTCCCCTCTCTGAAATCAATAAAAATATATTTTTTAAAAAAGAACAATCCTGAGATGCTTCTTCAATATTAAAAAAAAAATTCTAGAATAAAAGGACGGATCAAATTTAATTTAGGCCTAAATTGATTTTGTTGGGCCATTAGCACCTTACTTATGTGGTACTTCCGAGTAGCTATCTGTGATGTGAAAAGATTGAATGTTTCATTTGTGTGCTGTAATATAAATCAAACAATATTTTTTCTTTGAAAAATTCTTTTTGCTTTTCTTTAAAGAAAGTCACAAAACTTCAGACATTGCTGCTTGTAAGTTAAATTATTTTCCCTTTCATTGTTTTTGTTCTTTAGGCTTATCAAGAGGGCAGACTTCAAAAGCTACTAAAAATGAATGGCTCTGAGGATCATCCCGGGTCCTACGACTATGATCTCATCATCATTGGAGGGGGCTCAGGAGGACTTTCCGCTGCTAAGGCACGTCGTTTTGTGTGTTACGGGGTTACAGCAGTTCTCCAGCTTCTCTGTGGGATTTGTTTGAGCCACTTTTAACTTGGGTAGGACACATTAAGGGACCACTTTATAAGTCATTTTCTAGCTTAAACTAGATGTTCTTTGTTTTTTAAAAAAAGATATTTGATTTATTTCAGAGTGAGGAAGGGAGAGGGAGAGGGAGAGAGGGGGAGAGAGAGAGAGGAAGAGAGAGAGAGAGAGAGATAGCAATGATGAGAGAGAATCATTGATTGGCTGCCTCCTGCACACCCCCCACTGGGGATCAAGCCTGAAATATTGGCATGTGGGCTGACCAGGAATTGAATTCTGACTTCCTGGTTCATAGTTCGATGCTCAACCACTGAGCCACATGACTGGGCTGAACTGTATGTTCTTTACATCAAAGTACTAGACCTAATATTGTTGGGATGCATTTTTATTCATTTTAAGTTTGGTTGATTTTTTTCAAAGATAATAAAGGTGTTGTAGGGAAATGGTTTAAAATTAAATATATTTCTTACTCTTAATAAATGTTCTTTTTTTTTTTTCTTTCACATTAATGTTCCTATTCACAATTCCTCCTCCACAATAGAAAGATGTAGAGTGGTTAGATTTCTTAAATTCAGTAAAAATGATTTGCCTCTTGTGTATATATTGTGAGCTAAGAGAGTAACCACTAACACTGAGCTGGGGGCGTGGATAGAGGATTAGCAATAAGAGAGGTTGGTGTGAGGTTCCTAGCCCTGAATTGAGATTCATTTGCCATGTGTGAAGGGGCCCTTAGAACTGTCACTCTTACTGAAGAGGTTCTTTTAAAAGAGGAGGTGCTTGTACTCCTTGTAGCTTGTGGTGAATCAGTAAAAGTAGATTCAAAGGAAGCTGCCCACTATCCGAAGAGGCCAGTACCTGGTCTTAAGCAGTGCTTTGCTCTAAATAACGAAGGCAGAGTACTATGCATATGTATTTTACTGAAGTGATGGTGGTTTTGTACTTTCAAATAACCCTTGGAGATCTAGTTGCCAGTACACAAAGCTTATTCTGTGAGGAAGATAAAGGATGCTCTTCAAAATGAGCTTTTGACTGTCATCACTCCCCTAAAATAGATTTGGAAGTCTTAGAGATATCATCAACCTTTTCATTGGCTCCTCACATAACTAAATCTAACAATCTTAAAAGAAAAACTTCTTTAATATTCTGTCTAGAAACAAGTAAAACTTAAAAGTACTTTAAAAAAGATTATATTATATAAGCTGGATCAAGAGTTGTAGACTATCAGTAAATCTGTTTTACTGGCTGCTTAGCACTTACTCTGAAATGGTTATATGTTTTTCAGATTACCCCTTAATTCAGTGGTTCTCAACCTTTCTAATCCCGCAACCCTTTATTTAATACAGTTTTTCATGTTGCGGTGACTCCCAACCATAAAATTATTTTCATTGCTACTTCATAACTGTAATTTTGCTACTGTTATGAATTGTAATGTAAATATCTGTGTTTTCCGACCCTGCTAGTGGTGGTTCTCAACCTGTGGGTCCCGATCTACAAGTTGAGAACCGCTGCTGTAGAGCCTATAAGACCTTTGGAAAACACAGATATTACATTACGATTCATTAACAGTAGCAAAATTACAGTTATGAAGTAGCAACGGAAATAATTTTATGGTTGGGGGTCACCACAACATGAGGAGCTGTATTAAAGGATTTCGGCATTAGAATGGTTGAGAAATCACTGCCTTTATTTGTTATTGTTTGAGTGGAGTTATATAAGAGGGTGCTAAGATTTCCAGCTGATGGACAATTTTATAACTGTAATTTGTGTGTTCTTAAAGCCACCCTTAGGATTATCTAAGTATTGCTTAATTATTTTTCTTGAAATAGCACTAATTTTGACATACTAGTATGAAATTCCCAGGTACTAATAACTGGTTATGCTTTAGGCATTGTAGCCTAATAAAAATAGCAAGGATTTTTTTTAACATCCCATTTCCAGTCTGTAATGTTAACTTTTCCAACTCATTTTAATAATTTTATTTTCTAGGAGGCAGCCAAATATAACAAGAAGGTGATGGTCCTGGATTTTGTCACTCCAACTCCTATTGGAACTAGATGGGGTAAGTTTATAAAATATTTTAGAAGTGAATATTGTAGGAGCAGGTTTTCCCTTGCTATTGGTTTAATTGGCTCCTAAAACCCAATTATAAAATTAAAAGTGAAACACCCGACCTTGGCTGGCGTGGCTCAGTTGGTTGGAGTATCATCCATCCTATACACCATAAGGTGGAGTGTTCGATTCCTGGTCAAGGCATATACTTGGATTGTGGGTTCAGGCCCCGGTCGAGGTATGTGGGAAGCAATCAATTCATATTTCTCTCTTGCATTGATGTTTCTCTCTCTCTCAAATCAATTAAAAAAAAACAAACTCCAAAACATGTACCTTTTATTTATGCTATGTTAAAATGGGTTCCAGTTAAGTGTTAAAAATTTAGGTTCCTTGGAAGTCAAGATAATACAAAACCTTATCCACAGCTTTTATGATGCTTTAAAGCTAAATCATACCATTTTGTTTACCTCCCCACCTGCCTACATTTTACTCTCATGGAGACAACTATCACCATGTTTTAAACTCAAGCATGCTTATATGTATACACACACACACACACACACACACACACACACACGTACACACACACACACACACATACATATATGTATGTGTGTGTGTGTGTGTGTGTGTGTATTTTTTTTTCCCCTACTGAATTCTTTTGTGAGGATCAGCAAAAGCTAAAGACTGCACCATCTTCTTTAAAACATGCTCCTATATTGAGGCCTGCGCAGGTCCCAACCTGTCCGTGGTTTGGAGATGCTATCTGCCTCATAAAGTAAAGAGAGGATTTGTCTTTTGGGAGGACTAAGTTGTCTTCTCCGTTGAAAAGCCTCTCACATAGTCGGTTTTGGCATCTTTCAGGAATAGGAGGGCAAGGATTGAGGCCTCAGGAGTCTGGGTTTTCATTTGAGGTAGAGAGAGAAGATAGTGGTTTTAACCAGAAAGTCCAGAGTGAGGTATAGTTATTTACCTCCAGAATATGCCACTGTTAACCGAGCCTGGGCTTTGTGATAGTCAGAGAGGTGGATTCCTTAATAACAAAATAGTAATAAAAATACAGTTTATAAAATGCTCATATACACTAAATTTTATACGTAGTTACAGACTGCTGCAGTTCAATTATGCTCAGTTTCACACCCCCTTTATCAGGTAGTTCTGCTCATAGATTCAGTGGCAAGTATGGGTTGTACAAAGTAAAATTTCAATTTCTGGCATCTTTATTAGCAGGTAATTTTGAATTTTTGAAGTATGTGGACATTTGCTCATTTTTGTGTTGTTTTCTGTGTCTGTGTTTGATATATAAGACTGTCTGAATTTAGAAATGTCACAAGACTTAAGATTAAACTTGTATAAACAGTTTTGGCTACATTAAGCAAATAAATTGTGGTTCATAGACTGGTAATAATTGTGGATCTTTTTTTTGAAGGATTGTAAAGTAAGTTGTGAACTGATTTCTGAATGTTGTTGCAGGTCTCGGAGGAACATGTGTGAATGTGGGTTGCATCCCGAAGAAGCTGATGCACCAAGCAGCTTTGTTAGGACAAGCCGTGCGAGACTCTCGGAACTATGGATGGAAAGTTGGGGAGTCAGGTATGGGGGAAAAGCTGTTGCTCTCTTTGTGCTTTGGGGGGTTTGAGCTGTGATCTTGCAGTACATCATTTTTATGAGACTAGCAATAACCTCGAAGTTGTTTTTACTGTTTACATTTTTAATAGATAAAATCACTGCAGTTATCCTGTGTCAGGTGGTGACATAGAACAGATATTGCACTTGGAGTTTCTTTCTTTACTAGAAAATCATAATTCTTTCAAAGAAATCCTTATAGAGAATTTCATGGAGGAGTACAAATTACATTTACTTGCCTTTGAAGCTGTTATATTATTCTCTGTTCAAAGAAGTCTGTTTCATGAGCTGATATTTTGGGCGTGGAGGGATGGCTTGTTTGTTGAGTAGAGGATGGTTAGTCTTTGCCAGAGTAAAAGTATTTGGAGCCCGGTTGATGTGGCTTAGTGGTTGAGCATTGACCCATGAACTAACAGGTCGCTGGATTGATTCCTGGTCAGGGCACATGTCCAGGTTGCGGGCTTGACCCCTAGTAGGGGGCCATGCAGAAGGCAGCCAATTGATGATGTTTCTCTTTCATAGATGTTTCTATCTCTTTATTCCTCTCACTTCATTTCTAAAAACCAGTATATTTTTTAAAAAGATTTCTCTATTTGAATTCTCCAAAAAGCATATTTTAAGAAAAGGTATTTAGAGTACCCTAGAAAAGTTGAAGAGGAATTTGTTGACTTTATCTGGTAGGAGAATAATAATGAGGCCTGGCACAGCTTCATGGCTAATTAATGACCTAGGTCACTATGTCCTTGGAGAGTGAAACTCCAGCCCCTATCTGATTTTAGCTTTAAGACCTATGGATTATGAGATAGTTGAAGGAAATCTTTCATCCAGTAGCTAGGGTAAATTAGTCTGTGGCTTTTTTTGTGAGTTTTAATTAATAGTTGATTATTTTCTTGAAAAGACCTACATACATGCTTTGAAAACATTTGCTTCCACTCAAACTAGTCGTGCTTTCTTTATTGATGCTTTTCTTTCTCATTTAAAATCAACTTTTTTTCTAAGTCTGAAATCTTAAAAAATCAGTTACTTTAAAAGTTTTCCTGGGGTCATCTCTCTTTCCTCAGACTCTTAGAAGGCTGCTTCCTGGGTCTTTGGAATCTTAAAAAGATAAGTATCGGCCTCTGCTGAATGTAAATTTTGTTAATAGGGCCAACTGAATATTATTTTAATAGATTCATTAATCAGTGGGTGGGGAAATACAACTAGGTAAATTTAATAAATCTTCTTTCCAACAAAAGAATGTCTCTGTGACTGTTCTGTTATAATAATAACCACTGGCTATTTTTTATGTTGAATTTATTTCTAAATGATATAATAAGGAACTAATAAATGCTCTGCAATGGGGTTAATAAGAGCCACTGCAAGCATAGCCCACATCTGAACAGCAAACGCTCCCTGAATTTGACGGGGGTTTTAAACTTAATTCAAGGTTGTCTTATTTGTCTATCCTTACAAAAATTATCCAACCAATTTAAGTTTTACCTCTTTTGTGTTTCTTCCCCCTTTCCATATTTTAAAGTAGAAATATACAGTTCTCTATCTTTATACCTTAGCACTGCTTGTATTTGTCAGCCACAAATCAATCTCCTTCTTTATAGTTAAATCCCTTCACTCTTCCCAAATCGAAGCCTGGTGATTTGCTTTTTGTTATCTTCAGCTTTTCTCATGAACCCTGGGGCCTTCGGAAGCGGGCAGTGGCCCAGCTATGAGAACCAGAGGCGGGCTTTGTAGGAGGGGCCTGTCAGGATCCACCATTGAGGGAGCACTCATTACTCCCCTCCTTTTTGTGTTTGAAATGATTGTGGTGAAGAATTAGTGGATTTAGACAAGTGCTTTTGTCATTAGATCTTAGAGGAAGAAGGAAATGTGGAGGTGTAATTTTCAGATGAGAGTGCCCTAGAAACTGCTGAGTCACATTCCCAACAGATAAAGCGAGAAGGCTTATTTTGCAGTTTTCTAGTAGCAACACATCTAATCGCGTGTCCTTGAACAAAGAACAGTGCTCAGTTTTCTGGGAAGAGTCCTCTCTGACACCGCAAATGGCTCCCAGTGTGGTGAGGAAGGACAGGGAGCCGGGCCAGGCAGCACAGCTGAATCTGCCCAGTGACAGGGGCGTGACACCTACGGGACGCAGCCTGAGATCTGCCGTTTCCCTGAAGCCGCAAGTGGAGAATGTACAGAAAGCGTCTAAGGCTTTAAAAATATTACTTGAGCTCAGTTATGTAAATCGTAGGAATTGGTCCTTTCTGGAAGGTTTATAGGCTTTATATTTTTTAAGATTTCTCTATGTGAATTCTCCTATGCTTAAGAATTGTGTATCTTTAAAATATTAAATATTTGGAAAGCTTTAGAATCCCATTGTCAGTACAAAGAAAGCAAGCTCATTGGTTTGCAGTGGGGGGCCTGCAGTTTGGGATAGATTCTTCTACCACACACCTGTCTTTTCACATACACCGTGTCTGCGTTTGCCCCGGGGTTAGTGTGTGGCCTGTGGCAGGCCACTCGTCCTTCATGGGGTTACAGCTGGTGGGCCAGGCCATGGGAATTGGGAGGCCTACGAGAAGTGCTGGGGCCCTGCCAGCAGATGGGTGAGTGTGGGGATGTGGGGTGTCCAAGTAATATTTGGGAATGCAGTGCATTTATTAGCTTCTTATTACACAATTTAGACATTTTTACCCATTGGAGGCGGTGGATTTAGGCATTATCAGAAGACAGGGCAGCCCTGGAGAACGGGGGTTCAAGGAATGTTATGACCAAATAGTCCAACAAGGGCCAGTGACCACCCCTAGTGTGTAAAATAGGAATTTGGGTTTTACAAGATCAGAAACTCAGTTCCCAGACTGGAATGCAAGGTCAGGACATAGAAGCAGCTGGAATGCCTTGATGTTGAATCCCAAACTGGTGGGTGGAACTTTTAAAATCTTTCTGCCTGATCAAAATCACACTATAGAGAGTGGAGATGGATGGTGGTTGGCTATCCCCTTATCTGAGGATGAAGGAACTCCGGGAGAAAAGGGGGGTTGAGGAGTTTGGAAATCGGAGGATGGCAACAAAGGAAGGCTGACTGAGATCGGATCAGGTCTAATAATTGAATTTGGATTTCTGTCATTGAAATCACTGATTTTTTTGGTGGTGTTACTTAATCTCAACTAGGTCTTCTTTTAGACTATGGTATCTCCTATAGGATTAGCAGAGTATAGTTAGTTCACTTAGTAGTTCTACAACTGGGAAATTTCAGAAGTAAATCTTCCCTTTAATGTAGTCCATTGTTTCTTCACAGGGACGTTAATGGCACTGGCGGTAATGGCACTGGCACATTGGGCCAGACACCTCCTAGTTGTAAGGAACTGTAGTGAAGGATATTTAGCATTATTGGCCCTTGGGCATCCCTGAGTCAATATAACTAAGCCAAAATGACCACCAGTAAAATGATGTCTGGGGTTTGCTTAAATATTATAGTTTTTGTTTGTTTGTTTGTTCTTTATTTTTTAAAGAGAGGTAGCCTGGCCATTGTTGCTCAGGGGTTGAGCATGGACCTATGAACCAGAAGGTCTTGGTTCGGTCAGGGCACATACCTGGATTTGTGAGCTTGGTTCTAGTACAGGGCCTGCAAGAGGCAGCCTAACAGTGATTCTCTCTCATCATTGATGTTTCTCTCTCTCTCTGTCTCTCTCTCCCCCTCTCTTCCTCTCTAAAATCAATAAAAATATAATTTAAAAAAAAGATTCCCATTCATTTCTAGATACAGAAGAAAAAAGTTGAGAATGGTTATTTTAGTCTTTAAGAATTGCCCGGAAACCTTGCATTATTTAGTATTATGGCAGTTTTGTAAAAAGGAAAGAATTTTTGAAGATTAAAAGGCTGTTTATGGCTTGAAATGCAGCACTTGCCCTTTTTAACTAAAAACTCTGCTCTTTGTATTCCATGTGAATAGTTTCTGAGAAACGGCCTTCGCCAGGCAGGTGGAGGCTAACTGTTTTGTCGTATTTCCTTGTGCAGTTAGACATGACTGGGCGAAAATGACGGAAGCTGTGCAGAATCACATTGGCTCTCTGAACTGGGGCTACCGCGTGGCTCTGCGGGAGAAGAAAGTCGCCTATGAGAATGCTTACGGGCAGTTTGTGGGTCCTCATAGGATTAAGGTAATTGTGTGACAGCCCAAGTGGCTTCTTTTGGTTTGTGTTAAGCTTTGGTTGGAGGTAAGGGAGGAAAGGAGAAAGGGATTACCCTAATGGGAGTAATAGCCACTGTGACCCAGAGTGCCCAATGTGGTGGTTTTGCCATCACCTCTCCTGTGGGGCTTGCTTTGGTGGTGGTGTAGAGAGTAAGAGAACTAGATTCAGGGCCACACCCTCTGGATTTGAGTCGTGGCTCTGCTGTTTATTGGCATTGTGACCCTGAGCAAGTCCCTTCATTACTCAGAGCCTCAGTGTCTCCTGTGTATTACCAGATTTATAGGAGGGTCAAATTGGACAATGTGGTGAATGGCCTTTGTTAACTCTGAAGTTACAGTTCTACGTCATGAGAACGCCTAAAAGCTGACGTTTTGGTTCCTTTGTAGACAACGAATAACAAAGGCAAAGAAAAAATTTATTCGGCAGAGAGATTTCTCATCGCTACTGGTGAAAGGCCACGTTACCTGGGCATCCCCGGTGACAGAGAATACTGCATCAGCAGGTAAGTAAAAGTCTCAGGGAGAAAAGAAAAACCCATTGTGCATTTATGCTTTTGCTTTTGTCTTAAAACCCATTTTGTCCACTTAGCAGACTTTTTTTTTTTTATCATGTTTTTCCCCAAAGAGGGTAGGGGGTTGGGAAAAAGGAGAAAGGAAAAATTATTTTAGATATGAGAATATCTAAAAAATTAAAAACTAAACATTGGTCATCTTACCACCCAGAGTTTACATCACTAACATATAGATGTATGCTTATATTGAAATTTACATACATGAATATATTTTATGAATGTATTTTATAAAACCAGATAGACAGTCACGAACATTTCATGAAGTGACACATATGTATATTTATAGGATCGTCTGTTACCTTACCCTTTGATACTTGCGATGTGACACTGAAAGGATAAGAGGATGGCAGACCATGTGGTTTATCAAAGCCTTGGTCCCTATTCACTGTTGTTCAAATGTTTGCAGTGTCATTGTAGATGGACCTTCCGAAATAAGTGACTCAAGCAAGAAGGTTTTGCTAAGTGATTTATTTTTGTACATCAAGTGATAATACTGGTGACATTGTTTTCCAGATGCTTTAAATTAAGAAGACATTAAGATAGATTGTTGATAAATATGTCCTCTTGGATGCTTTTCCTCCAGAGTATCTGATTGTGTTATAGATTACTCTTTTTCAGGCCTTTTTTTTTGGGGGGGGGGCGCGAAGGGGTATGATTTATTTCCTCTGTGCTCCATATAGGGGCAGCTCAGATGGCAACTATTATCTTTGTTGTTTTGAATGGGCTCTCTTATCAAAATGTAAAAAATTCACTTTCTAATGCTTAGGCGATTTCACGTATATATTCTCTATTCATTCAGCAAGAAGATTTTACTGTTTATAATTGACTTTTATATGTACATAAACTGTATGTTGAGTTTTTCCCCACTCTTGATAATTGACATTCCAGATAAGACGTACCAGACTTTCCACCTCGGAGAGAGCGGGGTGGTGGGATGAGGGTTTAGATTTTCAAATGCAGGAAATAACCACAGCAGTGAAGACTTGTTCCAGGCAGTTCAGAACCAGTTTGTTTGCCCGTGAGTTGGACTGTGGTCAGAAGTTACAGAGTTTGCTTGGCTTGGCCCCCCGGTAGCTTGAGCTACTCCCTGAGCCGCTGGGTGGCAACAAAAGGAGAGTCTAAGACCTTATAAAAACTTCTCATATCATGGATGTAGCTAATTAAATTTTTACATCTTAAAGGTGTCTCACACATAAGAAAGTAAAAATATTTGCTTTGATTTGGTCATTATTCCCACGAAAATGTTTCTATTTTTATAAATCTCTTTTCAGTGATGATATTT
The DNA here is from genome assembly GCA_004026805.1 of Lasiurus borealis. Taxonomy (NCBI): domain Eukaryota; kingdom Metazoa; phylum Chordata; class Mammalia; order Chiroptera; family Vespertilionidae; genus Lasiurus; species Lasiurus borealis. The sequence goes on along the minus strand of PVJN01013956.1, from coordinate 18,930 downwards.
TCTCCTTACCTTATTGTCCGGGGAAGACCCTGGTGGTCGGAGCATCCTATGTCGCCTTGGAATGTGCTGGGTTTCTTGCTGGCATTGGTTTAGATGTCACTGTTATGGTACGATCCATTCTCCTTAGAGGATTTGACCAGGACATGGCCAACAAAATTGGTGAACACATGGAAGAACACGGTGTCAAGTTTATAAAACAGTTTGTACCAATAAAGGTAAGTTTGTGGGTTCTGTACACATATTAAAAGTTAGGAAATAGATTTCTATAGGTGATAGAAGCATCCTCTCAGAATTATAAATCAATAGTAGACACTGTAATTCCTCAGTTGTGTGGTAGTGGTATGTAAACTTCTACCTACCTACCACCTAAGTAGCTTTGTTCTTACTTCCAGAATAATAATTTCATTTCCTTCTCTGCTTTCTTACCTTTGGTTCTCTTCTGTTTAATACTTCTCTTTATGCATTCCTTTATTACCTTTGGTCTGTTATACTTTGTTCCTGCAAACATACCAGTGATTAAATAAGAGTTCAGACTAGGCTGATTTTAAAATATTTCCCATTAGACATTTCTCCTAGATGTACAGTGGAGTCAGTAGATATGCTGTATTACTCTGACTCCCCTGCATACAATTGCCTATTTTGGTTAAGTGGGGTGGCCTTTTTTGCTCATGTCATCTTCTCTTGAAAAGGCCAAACAATATGACAAGTTATATTGGGGTTGTTAACGTTACCACAGATGCTTGATATGTAAGAGTGACAGAATCAAACACTTTGTGTATCTCAGATTAATAGTTTCCTTTAGTGCAGTGAGGATGGAACTGTTTTGTTAAAGTTAAGGAGTTTTATTTGTTATTTTAAAAATTGCTTAGTGGGTTAACATAGTTTCATTGTGTGACCATGAATCTCATAGTGTTGATGGCACATGGAGCATTAAGGTCAGAATGGCGTGGATTTGATACCGTTCTGCCCATTTCTTGCCATGTGACTTTGGGGAAATTACTTAATCTCTCAGAGCTTCAGTTTTTTTCTATAAAATTGGGGTGATAATAGCATCCATCTCAGTTCTTGTGAAGATCACATTAGCTTACAGTTAGACAGTTCTGGCTCAGAGTAAGTCTAAGATGAATTTATCTCATAATATTGTAGTGAGGATTAAGTAACAAATGTCCTGAAGGTTATCAGTTACTTAATGCTGTAGCTGTTTTTTAGGGAGTGCAGGTATACGATTAGAAAACAATGGCTATCAGTAATGCCATATTAATAAGGAAAGCAATATGAGTGTGTGTTTTTTTTTTAATACCTTAACATCTGGGGAGTTGTGGGCCCCTTTGCGGACCTGGTGAAATAAACCTGCGTCTGTGTACATAACATCTTGCTGAGGTTACCAGGTATCCGATTCCCCAGAGGCTAGTGTGCACGCTTGCTACATTATAAAGCCACTGAGTGGAAGAAGCCTCTGCAGAGAGGAGGGATGGAGTGCATTTTGGGCCAAGAACAAAATCTGAGCAGAAATGTTGTCCTAAATGCAGAAATTGTTCTAGATACAGAAAAAACCTGACTGGAACAGAAAAGTGAGTAAGGCAGGAAGGAATCAGAGGTGGGGTGAGGCCCTTATCATTTTTAAGCGAATCTCAGCCATGGACCAGTTCAACTTTGCTCCAAAGATTAGAACATTACACCTTAAGTTAAATGAGAAAGACATTTCTTAACTGTATAGGAAAGCAAGGGAGTTCAAGAAGGAAAATCTTGTCTGTCTATTAGATGTTGAAAATAAGATCAACCTTGACAGTTTTTTCCCACACAGAGCGGTTATATTTTACAGGGAGGGTAGACATTGCAGGTTCCTTTTGTGGATTTCTCCCAGTAAATGTTTTACAGAAACCCATGACTTGGCTGTCATTCAGCGACAGCAAAGGTTCCCTGCATGCTTGCAGAAGCCTCAGGTATAGGGTTTCTCAGTCATTGTCACCAGGTTGCCATTGACATCTATGTGTAGTAAGCTAAAATGTTCAGTCTCATCATAGCGCAAGAACCAGGACTGCTCAGTCCTCCCTACATGCTTAACTGGAGACAACCCATGGTGACGACAGACAGACACACATACCTCCTTGCCCACTATGGTTTTAGGGCTTTCTATATATTACCTGTATCGTGATTGGCCTACTCTCATGGCTGTTCTTTGTATAGAGCTGAGCATCTGGAGTCAACAGAAGAACCTCTAAATACGAGCAGCAGTGGCTCTCCAGGGGATTAGTGGTTCTGGGTGACTTACAAGACAGTCGTTGGTTTGATTTTAGGAATGGCAGTCTGCTTTCTCTGGCTTTCCCTTTCACTTTTCTCTCCGCATAAGAACTGTTTGAAAGAAAACCCCTCTAGCAAGCATTGAGCAACAAGAAAAGGGATTAATAAGAGAAACACATTATTATCCTAATGATGCTAGGATGCGGGAGATAGGACATGAAAGACCTTTCAAATCAGATTTTGTGTCAACTTTGGGTTAACCAGACAAAAAGGGAGAAAGTAATTACTTGATACGTGTCTTTATAGTTGATATAAAACTGTATCACTTTTATAGGTTGAAGAAATTGAAGCAGGGACACCCGGCCGACTCAAGGTGGTAGCTAAGTCCACCAATAGTGACGAAACCATCGAAGGAGAGTACAATACGGTAAGGAATGGATCCTGGTCCATATTTCATTTTAGATTTCAGATTTCTCCACTGTAACTTCGAAGTAAAATATTGTTTCTTATGTGGCTGTAAAAAGGCATCAGCATTTTTAAATGAGCTAGAATTTCTCTGTCCCATGTTCTTCCCTTTCAACTCCTCAGCTCACCACTTTTTTTTTTTTAATTGATTAAGGTATTATGTATGTTTCCTTACCTCCCCCATTTCTTCCCCCATCCCACTCATGCCCTCACCCCTCTGGTGTCTGTGTCCATTGGTTAGGCTTAGATGCATGCACACAAGTCCTTCGGTTGATCTAGCTCACCACTTTTAATGTTTAAAATAACTGAATTCAGTTATAGGTTATGCTGTCTTTGTCTTTAACCTTGTCTGGTTTAATTGAGCAATTGTTAACTTCCTTTTTCTTAATAAGAAATGGATAAAGATTTCTGCTATATCATGTTTGAAGGAATTTTTTTTAAAAGATTGTAATTTGTTTTAACTCTTGCATTATTTTCTTACTGAAATTTCTTCCCAGGTCTGGATAAATCAGATCGGCTTAATAAGCAGAAAAAATAATGATTAAGTAATTCATGCAGAGCCTTTTTGATATGTCATTACATATATGTTAATTTTTTTTTTCTTCCAGGTATTGCTGGCAATAGGAAGAGATGCTTGCACAAGAAAAATTGGCTTAGAAACCGTGGGTGTAAAGATAAATGAAAAGTAAGAAAAAAAAATCTTTTTTATATTATTGAATACTATTTCAAGTACTTATAATACTGATTAATGTTAGAGTTTTGGATTTTTAAAGTTACGTTTTATCATAGTTGGAGAGTTCCCTTTTTTAAGTTCAGAAAAAGTCTTCCAGCGCCACTCATAGTATTTTCCGTTTCTTTTTCTTTTCAAAATCTAATTGAGAGCTATATTGGCTTGTTTTTTATTTCCTTAAAGCATGTGTGTGCAGAAAAGATCCAGCCCCCGGTTAATTGTAGGAATATGCTTTAGCTTCACTCAATATGTAGATTTGAACCATGTTTAAAGCTACCAGGTTTTAAGGTCACTAGGACTAGGGTGGTTACTACATTTCTAGTGACAGCTGCAGGTATGAAAACTTATCTCTTCAAGGGTTTTAAAAGTTAAAGTCCTTCCATTTCTCTCCCAATTTTTTGGAGGGGAGGCAACCAAAATTTTTGGTGGCTTTGTTTTGACAAGGCTTAAAAAAAAAAGTTAAAGCCCTTTAGACTGTCTTCCTGCACCAGATAATTGAGACTCTGGTATCTGCTTATGGGAGCAGCATGGGGTATTTCCCAGTATTGCCCTTCTTACATCCAAGTATAAAAGCACCTGCTGTGAACAGAAGCGCCCTTGGAATAATGGCAAGCTCTTAATCCTTGCAGGAATCACATCTATTCAGGAGAAGAGATTTCCAATCATACTGTGAAGATTATTTTTTCTTCGTTTTTTTATAACCTGCTAGCCTGCTTTCAATTAGGTCTAAGGCTTATATTTCATACATTGTTAATAGTTATTCTTTCTTACTGTGAGCCATGGACTATTGTGCTGAAGGCTTTTTTCACATTCGCATTCAATTCTCACAATCCCTTACAGTAGATAGAGATGGTGTTCTTTTCCTTCCTACTATTATTCCCATCATCATTATTCCCATTTATAGGTGGGGGAATGAGGCTTAGAGATAGTCAGTAGCTCTCCCAAGATCATAGAGATACTAACTAACAGACCTGGTTATTACAATTTATAATTCTTATTGTTAACCATTCTGTTCCATTTTGTCCATTCTGGGGTTTCTATCAAGTTTTCTTATTCCTTTACTTTTCAGAATAGCAGTGAGAATGGTCTCTAAGCTTTTATTTCCTGTGAAATAAATAAAGATGTTTTGTGTAGTAACACATTAGAACATTGTCCTCAGCTGGAGTCATAATTTTGGGCTTCTTTGGGATAAAGGGGATTTTGTTCTTAACTAATAATGGTAATTAATGATGATTATTAACGGGATCAATTTTTAGAAATGGAAAAATACCTGTCACGGATGAAGAACAGACCAATGTGCCTTACATTTACGCCATCGGCGATATTCTGGAGGGGAAGCCAGAGCTCACCCCTGTAGCAATCCAGGCGGGAAAGTTGCTGGCTCAGAGGCTCTACGCTGGCTCCACGGTCAAGGTGAGTGACATTTCACCCACTGAAATCCGGTTTTTAATAATACTCCCAGTTCTCTATGTAGGGATAGTTTGGAAGTTTCCCAGGTCTTGAATAATTTTGTTACTTTAATGATGGCATCCTAGATGTGCTTTATTACTGAATTCCAAATGACATTGTTAAGAATGCTGTACCTTTGTGATTTTATTAAGAAAACTGTCAATCTTAGAATTACACTAAGAATAAAAAGAGCTTAATAAATCAAATTTCAGCACTATCATGTTCCATATACACACAATAGTTGTATTTTATATCAGCTTTATTATTATCAAGGTAAGAAGTCTTGTTGCAGTCCTCCTATCTAGAGTATATGAAAGGATTTGGAGATCTACAGAATAATGCCAGTGTGCAGAGCTGTGTAAACCAGTGTTCAGGCTTTATTTCCCTGTCCTTGCTAAAAATATGTCTTCTGTGCTTAGAATGTTGAATGTGTTCTATTAATAACTTAATGTGGTTTTTAAAAATCAATGTAGGAACTGGAAACTTGTAGGCATGTTTCATGGGACCACTTATTGAGTACATGTCTTCTCATAGTGATTTTGCTTAGGAGCAGGAAGGGAGAAAGGGTAATAGAGAGTGACTGTGAATGGGTATAAAATTCCTTTTTCTGGTGACAAAATCTTCTGGATTAGATTGTGGTACTTGTTGCATACTTTGTGACTATACTGAAAACCACTGAATTGTAAACTTTGAAAGTGAATTTTAAGTATGAGAATTCTATTTCAAATGTTAAAAAAAGTAAGAGAAAGAGGGAGGTAAGGAAGAAAGAAGTGAGGAAAGAAACACTAGGACTGAGAACACCCAAGTAAGAAACAAACTTGGAATGGGGTGGGGAGAAGAGGGGTCCCAAGGCTAAAAAATTGTTTTGTTTTGCCTTCATTTTCTGGAAGATAGTTTTACTGAATATAGAGTGCTAGATTTACCGTGTTCTTTAAATATTTCAATGATTTTTCCATTGTCTTGGCTACAGAGATTCTAAAGAGAAATGCACTATCATTTTGTATTTATTCCTCTTAGATTTTCTTTCTGTCATTTTTTTTAGCAGTTTGAATATTGCATGCCTTGCCATGCTTTTCTTTATAACTTTTCCTCTTGTGATTTGTCCAGGTTCTTGGATTTATCTGTTTATAGTTTTCACCAAATTTGGAAATATTTTAGCCATTCAATTATCTTTTTATTATTATTTTTAATCCTCACCAGAGGATATTTTTTCCATTGATTTCTACAGGGAGCAAAAGAGAGGGAGGAAGAGGGAGAGAGAGAAACATTGATCCATTGGTTGCCTCGTGCACCTGGTGACTTGGGATGGGGAACCTGCCAAGGTACACCCTTGACTTGGAATCGAACCTCAGACTCTTTAGTCCACAGACCGATGCTCTTAACCACTGAGCAACTGGCCAGGGCTTCAATTATTTTTTTTCTGTCACCCCCCCCTCTTTTGTTTGCCCTTAGACTCCAATTTATAAATGTTGGTTTACTTGATATTATCCTGTGGTCTCTGATGCCCTGCTTCTGTGTCCACCCCGACCCCATCTCAGTGCTCCATTTGCTTAGAAAACCTATTGCCATGTTTTCAGCTTCACTGATTTTTTCTTCTGCACTCTCTTGCGCTATTAATCCCAATCTGTGTGGCTTGCACTTCAAATAGTCTTTTTCATCTCTACGAGTTTTATTTATTAAAACAAACTTTCCACTTTTCTCCTCAGCAGGTTGATGTTTTCCTTTACCTGGTGGAATAGACAGAACATAGTTATAATAGCTCTTTTAATGTCCTCTGCTAATTCCATCTTTTTAAAATTTTTCCTCAGTGTTTGTTTCTATTGGTTGATTTTTCTCATGGTATTGGTTCCCGTATCCCTGCTCCTTTGCATGTCCACATACTGTTGGGCAGATGCAGTTACTGTACATTTTACATTGTTCAGTGCTGGGTTCCATTGAGTTCTTTCATACAGTGTTAGGCTTTGCTCTGACAGTTCGTTAAGTTACACAGGGTTAGTTTTATCCCTTTTGTAACTTGTTTTTAAGCTTATTTAGGGTCCGGCGACAGCAACCTTTCACCTAGGGCTAACGTAGTTTCACCATTAAATTGATGCCTTTGGTGACCCCTTTCCTCTCACGTGATGCATTCTTTCTGCTTTGGCTATGGGAACGGGAACTATTTCCAGTCCTGTTGGAGCTCTGGTCATTTTGGGGCCTACTGCTTTCCAGTGGTTCTTTCCTCTGAGGCGCTTACAGATCAGTACTCAGTCCACATTCCAGGAGTTCTTGTCCAGCTCTACCTGCTTCAGGGCTCTGCCCCGCAGCTGTTGCCAGATGTTTAAAAACTGTTGCATATTTTTCTGGTTTTCTCAGTTGTGTAAAGCAGGGAGGTAGAACTGGTCCCGGGTACACTATAGTGGCTGTCAGTGGAGATCTGCCTTTACTGTTGATTCAGAATTTCGAAGATTTATGTTCTTATTAGAGAAAAAGGATTCTGTTTGTTGTTTGCATAGGGAGGCACATTTTAAAGATTTCACCCTACTGTTTTAGGCAGTGAAAATTCAATTTCTCATATTTTAAACGCAGAATGACTCCCCTCTCTGGGTAAATATAGCTGAGTAGGTTTTCATCAAATAGCATTTACAAACATTTTGCATTTATATAATAACAGTTTTTACAATTCACATCAGCATATTAAAGACTGAGAAATTGGGTAATTGAGAAACTTATTTATTTGCTTAATACAGCATTTTACAACATCTTTGACTTCAGAATTTGTTTGTCATCTATGCCTATTAACATGAAATATGCTTTGCAAATAGATCCCTTAACTCTTTTTGTTTCTATAGTTTTCATTTCACTTTAATTGCTGCCTAATGTTACATGGAGTGTATGTACTACAGAACCACTACCTTATTTGCACTTTAAAGCTGCTCCAATATCGCCACTACTGAAGAGAGCTACAGCATTGCTCAGTCAATGCACGCAGCTGTTTCTATATGTTACAGGTGTCTAAGAATGGGTTTATTGGTACAAAAGGTATAAAATATTTTGATGACTCTTAATATGTATTACCTAACTAACTTCCCATAGAAGTCTCTTAGTTTCTGTCACCAATAACGAGATCATCATCATCTTTGAGTACACTTGTATTATTTTTGGCTGCTTTATTAAAGGTAGAGAAAGTATGTCCTTGTTGTTAACATCCATGAATCACTTATTCATGACTAGTCTTGCCAGGCATTAAACCTCTGCCAAAACTTCATCACATCGGTGCATGGTTCTCATGTGGTAGGTTTATACCTGGGATTGTTGTGACTTCCCATATTTCTGGTAGAAATTTATTAGTCTACTTTTCTCCCCTAATTTTTAACCTTTTTGAAGCATACCCTTTCTTTGAGTTATAATTTCTCTTGTAACTCTTCTCCATTTTGAAATAGTGTGACTATGAAAATGTTCCAACAACGGTATTTACTCCTTTGGAATATGGTGCTTGTGGCCTTTCTGAAGAAAAAGCTGTGGAAAAGTTTGGGGAAGAAAATATTGAGGTAAGTTCTACTCTACTGCTTTCTTTTCAAAATTAAAAATAATTTCAAGCATACAGAAAAGCAGGAAAATTGTACAAAGAACTTTTGTACAATTTTCCAGATCCACGTATTATTGGTATTTTGCCCATTTGTTTTTTTATGTCGCGTAGTCTCTTTTTTTCTATTTGTGTATCTGTGTGTATTTTCTTTCTTGAAACACTAGTGAGTAAGTTGAATGCCTCTTTTCTCCTAAACACTCCTATGAATAAGAGCATTTTCTTATAAAATCACAGGGTAGTTATCACATTTAGGAAACTTAATATTGATACAACTAGAGGCCTGTTGCACAAATTCATTCATGGTGTGGTCACTAGGCCTGGCCAGCAATCAGGACCGATCAGGTTCCCTACCTTCCCGCCCTGGGGCCTGGCCATAGGGAGGGACTGGGAGGTTGGCCAGCAGGCCCTGATGAGGCCATAGGACTTACCATTTACTCTTGAGCCTGAGTTGCAATTAAGGGATGAGCGTATAGCAAAAGGATCTGACAACAGGACTTTTAAAGTCATTTACTTTCTGATCGGATTCCTATTTATTTCATGGATTTTATTGGCGGTGTTTTGTATGTGTTTTCTTAACTTTGATTTTTCAATTGCAGTTAACATTCAATCTTATTTTCTGTTGGTTTCAGATGTACAGCATAGTGGTTAGTTATATAATTTATAAAGTGATCCCCCCAATCAGTCTAGTACCCACCTGGCACCATGCAGTTATTAGAATATTATTGACTATATTTTCTATGCTGAACTTTGACATCTCTGTGACTATTTTGTAACTACCAATTTGTATTTCTCAATCCCCTTACCTCCTCCCCTCTGGAAACCATCAGTTTGTTCTGAGTCTGTGTCTGTATGAATTCTTTAGTGAAAGTCTAAATACTAAAGAGCCTCCATTGTCTTTTACTAGAGTTAATGTTTGACAAACATGTTTCTTAAGATGATGAGTCTAATTGTGCTTATATCTTCTTAGGTTTACCATAGTTACTTTTGGCCATTGGAATGGACGGTTCCATCAAGAGATATGAACAAATGCTACGCAAAAATAGTCTGTAATATGAAAGACAATGTAAGTGCAATTCTCATTTAATCCTTTCAACTCATTTCATTTTGTGTTTAATATGTAGCTCTATTTTGATCACATGTTACACTCCTTCCCTGTTTTACCTGTTGGTCTCCCCAGCTGCATAGACCTCTGAGAGCAAGGACCATGGTGACACAGTGCTCTCCCCCAGCCTCACTGGCACAGAGCCCTGCACATAGGAGGCAGGCAGCTACACTGCTGAGTGAAGGAGTCTAGGGGCAACCTGAGAACTCTGTGTTTGTGTGTATGAAAGGAAACCAATTAAGTCATCACTGACCTAAAAATGGCAAAAAGGAAAGAACAGGAGTACTGCAAGTTTATATCCTAAGCAGCTATCCAGAATGAGAAAGCGTTAATGGGAAGCGCTCTTAATTGGGTTCTCATTTAAGGTTTCATTGCTTGCTGCTACATATATCAGTTGATAATGAAGGCCTATGGGTAAATTCTTTGACCTCACAGTTTGTCTCCAAACTTACAAAGCGAGTGAGTAAATCATTGGTTTTCAAACTTTTCTGACTGCTCCCCATTTTATATTGTAACCCAAGACACATATATGTTGTGCACATACTCTGTAAGTATTGTGAAATAAATCTTATGAGAACAGTTTTTAACTTAGCTGGGATCTTACTTTAAGAAAAAAATACAAACGAGGCTAGAGAAACCATATGTTCAAAACCTAGTAAACTCATTATTTTCTTTTGGGATTGAATATAATTAAGCTATATATCCTGTTTAGAAGTTGCTGCTCTTGACAGTGGCATAGTAGCAGATTGCTTTTTGCAGAACTCAGGATTCTAGAAAAACCTGGATCCTATGCAAAAAGACATCATCATAGATACATTTAGTAAGTAAATATACTAGGGTAACCATAACGAGCTCTACAATAGTTGGTATCAAGAACAATTTTAGGTACAGTTTTTTCTTTGCCGACAAGTTTGATGAAAAGGTTATTTGTGTGAACATATGTTAGTAGAAATTAAGTAATTGTGCCAAGCCATATACTAGCTAATGGAAGGGCTAGAATTCAGTCCCAGGCAAGGTCGATTTCCATGTTATTAACCATTATCCAATGCCTATGTAGTCTTTTGTAGTCCTTCTCGAACCTGTACCCCCTCATTTCTTCCCTATCCCATTGTCAGCAGTCTTGAAGTTGGAGTGTCTCACCTGTTCATATTTTTATGTTTGCCACCTCTGATGTATCCATAAACATTATACATTGCGATTTGCTTTGGTGGTATCCTTAGCTAATTAGAGCTTGCAACTTGTTTTTAATCTTATTTTTTTGAGATCTATCCATGTTATTACATTTTTTCTAGTATATTTTAAAACCTAGTATATTTTGTGCTTTGTTTATCCATATATGGAACTCCTGACTGTCAGGATGAATGATGTAAGTTCAACATGGAATATAGTACAGTATGTTAGCAACAGAATGACTTTTTTTTTTTTTTAAAGATATATTTTATTGATTTTTCACAGAGAGGAAGGGAAAGGAATAGAAAGCCAGAAACATCGATGAGAGAGAGACATCGATCAGCTGCCTCCTGCACACCCCCTACTGGGGATGTGCCCTTAACCAATGTACATGCCCTTGACCGGGATCGAACCTAGGACTTTTCAGTCCCCAGGCCAACGCTCTATCCACTGAGCCAAACCGGTTTTGACCAGGATGACTTCTTGAGTGCTTTCTATAGAGTGATTGACCCTTAGGCTGTACCCCACAGCTTGAGTTGCCTCATCAGTTATGAGCAGATGGGACTAGACAGTCTATCTCAGTCAGAGTTGGCTCTCAAAGTCTGAACAATGGAATGAATCAAATTTCTCCTCTTGGCAGTTTCTCCTGAGTTTGGGATAAAGAATCTATCCAAAATAATTCCTACATAGTTATTTCAGAGTTGCCAAACATTTTTCTGTTGTTTTAAAAAAATGCTAACTATCCCCCAAACCTGAGTTAAATGACTTTTAACTTGAATTAGTGCTCTGAGATGTTTGAGCTATCACAGATAGGTTATCGGGGGCTCTGAGGCAGCCCATGGAGGAGATGAGGACACAGCTGCCCTTCGCAAACATTTTCCAGAACATTTGGAGCTTTTGGAGTTGCAGTTCTGCTTCCAGCGTTTCCCTCGTCATCATTTGTCGCTAGTGCTCTTCTCTTTCTTCTTGCTTGATGTCACCCCACACTCTGTATGGCCACATGTTGGAGTTATCTTCAGCCTAAACAGCTTTTAGCAGCAAGCATTAATATAAGCCTATGGCCACTTCTGAATGGGGTTTTTAGAATGGATTGGGAAAACACTTCAGGCTGCTAAGGGGGTGGGGGTGAGAAATCAGCCTAATTGTATTACTCTATTTTATATTTTAGGAGCGTGTTGTGGGCTTCCACATACTGGGTCCAAACGCTGGAGAAGTTACACAAGGCTTTGCAGCCGCGCTCAAGTGTGGACTGACCAAGCAGCAGCTGGACAGCACCATTGGGATCCACCCCGTCTGCGCAGAGGTGGGTCACCTGCACTGACACGGCTCTGCCTACAATGCACACGCACTCTGGCTCACAGGTGGCACATCTAGCAGTGTGGATGGCTTACAAGTGGCACATTTAGCAGTGTGGGTGGCTTATAGGTGGCACATCTACCAGTGTGGATGGCGTACAGGTGGCACCGCTAGCAGTGTGGAGCTGGAGTTCTTCCTGCTGTATCGAGCTGCTTCTGTACCTCCTTGCAGCTCGTGAATGAGTGAGAATACCTCAAAAAGAGGTCTTGTCTCTAGAACCCACATTTTCCTCTTTCAAACGGTTCTTATTCCTGGTGTGAACTGGATAGTACTGCCATGCTATTCGTTGGTAAAAGCCATGGAGTGATTTATAGAGATGTGCCTTACATCTTTTATTTGTCATGTCTTCTAAATTATTTTTATGCCATTCATACCCAGAAACAGCTTAAATACTTGTTATTTTGGGTGCACCTCGAGGATAAAGGATAATGGGCGCCTCTTTAGCTTTGGATGTTAGAGAAGGAGATTTGAAAATGAGGCTTTTTAAAGATCAGGCACGTGATAATAGAATTGGAAATTGACCATTTTGGGCCTCCGGGTGTTAGTTTTCTTCACGTTTGTCAGTGATTATTGTGGAGTTGAATGTTGTGATGCTTACTATGAACTACAAATTGTAAATCCAAAATGTGTCTATATTGGAGAAGTTGATGAAGATTGGGAAGAGGTATCTCATACCAGCTTAAGTATAGAATTGAAATGACAACTGTTGTTTGGCCACCAGTCAGTGGTTTCCACAGTGTACCTTGTGCTTGTGCACACACGCACATGCACATGTGCACACGCACACACATTTCTGCCAGGTTTCATTCAGCAGCCTGCTAACTGGTGTCTCTGTTCTTCATTGCTCTTGTACAACTGAATTCTTTACTGAGTATGAAATGTCAGCTTCAAGGCCTGGGGAAATGTGTGTGTTCTTTTGCTTTGCCCTGTTAGGGATACTGTCCTCCTATAACTTCCTATGCACCTGGTTGGGATAGTAGCATGAAAGTTTAACAGGTTCTGTGATTAGGGCGTTCTTCATAGAAAACTGCCTTACAAACTAAACCTAAGCTTCAAAAATATAATGCAAAAATTGAAAATAGCCTGGGTTAATGCTCTTAAACAATGTGCTGTGAAATATTTTATTCAGTGTAATGAGTAAGACTGTCACTGTCTGCCTAGGGGAGGAGACAATTAACTTTTTTCCCTCAAAACACATAATTTTAGCGAGTAAATAGCACAAACGGGGTGGCTTACATCAAATGTATTTTCTCAGAGCTCTGGAGGCTGGAAGTCTGACGTCACTGTGTCAGCGGGCCACGCTCCCTCCGGACACTCTAGGGAAGAATCCTCTTGCTCTTCCCATGGCTGCTGGCAGTCCTGGCTGTCCCTTTCCTTACAGGTGCATTACTCCAATGTCCGCCGCTGCCTTCCGATGGCCTCATCTCCTGTGTCTGTCCATATTTCCTCTGTATCGTAAGGGCCTCAGTCATGGGGTTAGAGCCCACTCTGATCCAACCGGTCCTCATCTTAACTGAATTACATCCGCAAAGACCCCATTTCCAAATAAGGTCACATTTACAGGTGCTGGGGCCTCACACTGAACATATCCTTCTGGAGGGCTTAATTCAACTCATAACAATGAATATATTTAAAAATCTTGATGCCAGTTCAAGAGGCTTAAAAACGACCACAATCGTCTCCAATTTGGGTGAAAAGATAACTTCCCGATTTACATCGGTGTGTCTAATGTTTTAATCTGAATTCAGCTCTCACCGGGCTGGTCAGAAGGAAGACCACGGAGGGCTTGGCTCCTGCGGCGCCCCTTGATACAGTTGTGCTTTATCAGCAACGGTGAGCCCGGCAGCATCTGGCACAGCATCTGGCAGGGTGGCGGCCAGCTGGGCAGACAGGTGCATCTTCCTGACGCCCCGCCTACAGGGAGGCCAGTCAGAGGCCTGTTTTCCTTGGCACACCTGGCACATTTGAGAGCCCTTCCTGAGCATTTGCTGCTGTGCATCTCCATCTCTTGGTTCCCTTATGACGTTGAAGCTCAGAAGCTAATTTCACTGTTTTGATAGGGTTTCCCCTCAACCCCATCCCTCCCATCTATTGGCTGATTTATGAGGTAAAAATTGGGTGCAGTGGCACGCTGTGAGCACATTTGTTGGGCCCTTGAGGATACAGCAGGGATGTAAGACGCAATTAAGTGCAGAGAGGCAGGTGAGTGAAGTGCCAATCACAGTTCAGTGTGCCAAGCCCTAGGACACACAGTAAGAGTATCATGTGGTGTTTGGAGTAGGGGGACAGGGCACTGTGGTTGAGGAGGGAGTCTTGCCTGAAACTAGAAGAATGTGTTGTGTTAGCCAGTCAGGAGGAGCACCAAATCAAAGGCCTTTGTGGGAGCAAGCATGGCTCATTCAGGGAACTGAAAAACCCTCAGCACTGCTGCAGCTTGAAGAGCTTATAGGTTTAAGAAACCAAATATATGTATATACACTAATACATGTACTAAACGCCCGGTGCACGAAATTCGTGCGCACCAATATCAATAATGAGAGGGGGGTTGTCCCTCAGCCCAGCTGCGCCCTCTCGCAGTCCGGGAGCCCTCCGGAGATGTGTGACTGATGGCTGAGGCCCGGTGGGACATCCTTAGCGCTGCCATGGAAGCAGGAGAAGCTCCCGCCACCACCACTGGGCTTGCCAGCTGTGAGCTCGGCTTCTGACTGAGTGCACTGATCACAGAGGGCAGCTCCTGCATTGAGCGTCTGCCCCCTAGTGGTCAGTGCATGTCATAGCGATCATTGGTTTGCCTTTTATTATATAGGATATACTTCCATACACACATACTGGAGAAGTGGAAGGTCATGGCCTTGTAAACCAAGGTGCCGGGCATTTTTACTTTATCCCGAGGCACTGGGATTCAGCTGAGAGAAGCTTAAAATGGGATAAAACGATCAGATACGTTGTTGAGAGAAATCGCTCTTGCTACACTGGAAAACGGGATGGAGGAGACATGTCTGATGCAGGAGTGGCAGCCTGAACCAGGATGGTGGTAGTGGACATTTTGAGACACTGATCCATTGGCGTAGAAGGGCAAGTTGATAGTACTGGCCAGCTGTTGGAAATGTGAACAGGAAAGAACTGAGAATGATTCACATTTGTGTCTGAAGTAGGGAGCGATAGAAAGAGCAGGTTCGAGGGGAGAACTCTGATGATGGCACTGATGTTTGTGAGGGCTCCTGTGTGTGTCCCGCACTCTGCTCTCTGTGTATTGACTTAGCCCTTGGAAGAAGCAGGCGGTCGGTGCAGTAGTATCTCCACTTGACAGATAAAAACAGAGAGGTTGAGGAACTTGCCCACAGTTACCAGCTTGGAGGTGGCAGAACTGGGATTCAAATCCAAGCCACCTGGCTCCCGAGGCACCACGCAGTACAGGTGATAGGCCATTTCCACAGACCTTCTTATGATACTTAACATAGAATTTAAAAAATGGAAATGATATGGGTGGCAACATGAGCGTAATGAAGACACACAGACCGGAGTTGTGATCTCATTCAGTGAATTCTTCTCTGGCATGTCACCTGGCTTTCAGCAGCTTAGTTTGCACGTTAAATAAATTAGAGATAATATCAAACTCATAGGGCTGGTGAGCAATGCTATGTGGAAAGTGGAAGTGTTGCAGACGGTTCCTGGCATGATAGCTACTCAGTGACTTGATACTCATCTGATAGCTGGGTTTCCCCAGGGTATTTCATTATAGACGTGCCTTGACTAAAAGGTCATCACTGCAGTATTTTTAAGGGGAAGAGGGTGGGTAGGTGGGGGAGGGATATGTATTTTGAAAAAGCTCCTCTGGATTTTTTTTTTTAAATCCCTGGTTATGAACTATTTGCTTAGAAATTAGGTTTTGAAAAGCCAAAGGCTTCTAATCCCTAACTATGGAAATCTTTTTTAAGTTACTTGATTGAGGGAAAGTGACATTTGAATGGGAGGCGGTTTTAGGACGCTTCTCTGTGCTCAATCCTGGGGTCTGGCATGGACTTGCTACTGGACCCCTGACTGGCTTTTCATGTCCAGCTGTACACTGCAGAGGGGTGCTGCTCAGCGTGCTGGCCACAGAATGTTTGTTACTGTCCTTAGTGAGGAAAGGATGGAACTGAAGAAAGGTTTAGAAACTTGGAGAGTAATTTGACAGCATTGTATTTAATAATTAAAAGTAATATGCCTTTTAAAAATTCATTTTCCAACTACATTTTACTGCATTTCACAAGTGTCCATCCATTGGATGGTTTAGGAATAATAATCTAAACAATGCCCCTGAGCACTGCTCTGACGTGCTCAGAACTAGTCCCAGCTCCCAGGCCAGCTGTGGGCGGTTGGCAGAATGAATCATCAAATGATGTCTGTTACACTGTTTTGACAAAATAACTCAGGCAGTTGAGCAACCTTTGCTTTTGAAGAGTAATTATAAAAGCGGACAATTTCTTCAGTTGAAACTTTGCTCTTTGGAACAAAATCACTTCTAAAGGGTTTCCTTCTGGAATTGCTCTTGTTTTTTTGTGTGTGTTGTTGTTGGTTTTGTTTTTTAAAAATTATTTTTATTGATTTCAGAGAGGAAGAGAGAAACATCAGTGATGAAACAGAATAATTGATTGATTGCCTCCTGCACACCCCCTACTGGGGATTGTGCCCATAACCCAGACTTGTGCTCTTGACTGGATTAGAACCTGGGGAACCTTTCAGTCCCACAGGCTGATGCTCTATCCACTGAGCCAAACCGGCTAGGGCAGGAATTGCTCTTGTTTTAACCAGAAGCCCGTTGGTGTCATTATGAGAGGGAGCCTTAGCCCGGGAGCATCGGTGATGTATTAGCATTATTCAGTGTGAAGAGAGCACGGTGATAATTTATTCTGGACATCTGAGCAGCAATATTTGAATGGGAAACTGGTTGTACATCATCTGGAGTCATAATTTCAACTTGTCAAGTATAAATGTAGGGCAAATATAATAGCTCAAGAGGAAGGAGCATTAGAAAGGCCTCTGTGAAATGTCTCTAAATGAACTTCGGCGCCCAGCATCAAACGTTTTAATAGTCAACACATTCATAGTCTAGAGTGAGGGGTTCATGTGAGGCTGGGAGGTGTTGGGCCAGATGTGAGTGTGAGGTGAAGCCCGAAGCAGTGTTTGACCCTTCACTGTGTTCTTTGTGTTGCACAGAAAACATGAAGGGGCAGCCTCCGTGCTCATTTTTGTAAATTTCATGAAGCTTCTAGAGCAGTGATATGCAAATGAAGTATTTGTAAAAGTGAACCTCATCAGTTTTTTCATGTCTGCTAATCAACAGTGGCAGTACATCAGCTTCCCCCATCTTTTTGACACGAGTGTGTTACCAGTATAAGACAAAAATAGATAAGAGCTCTTTCTTAGCTGCTTGCATATTTGATGGGTTTTGTTTTCTTTCCAAATCTTTAGGTTCTGTTTCTAAATTAATTCCTGATAAAGAAAACTTAAGCTGGCAAATTCATAAACCTGAAGTGTCTTTGAGTGCATTCCCTGGCTCTTTATTGTTCTGTCATTGTAAAAATTGAAAAGAGAGTGTGCTTGTTGGTATTTTCGGTCGCCCAGGATGTCATTCTAGCAGCTATTTTCATTACTGAATATTGTCTTACTGCCCTCTTCCACAGTCACACATTTTAAAAGCTCTTTATTGCTTTTCCAAAGAGTCATACTAACTTACAGTCTCCTCAGCATTGAATTGAAGAATGCTCATGAAAATGCTGCAAAATTCAGCATAAAATAAATTATGGAGGATAACTTATTTCAAAGACACCGCTGTTCCACAGAAATCCTCATATGTGACAACCCGCATTACAACCAAATCACTCAGGACTCCTGCTAAAAACGAGATTCCTGGGCCCTCCCCTCGCTCTGACAAATGAAAATCTGTATAAGTTCTGTGCCTTTCAGTCAGTCTAAACAGGCTGTGTTCACTAAAGTTGGAGGAGCTTTGTTTCACATATAGGCCATCTTGTGAAGCAGCCGATTAAAGCTGCCTAAAGATGTTCACCAGCTCTAAATCTACTAGCGCCACATGTTTGCAAGGATGTGACATGAGAACTCCTCGGTCACTGCAAACAACAGTCAGTTGTCCGAACAACTGACACCTTAGAAATCCAATCAAGTCAGAGCTGCATCTCCCCTCCGACCTCACTATTGTACTTCAGCTCTGGGTGTGAGGAGACTCCCGTTTGCCACAGAGCATGTGGCAAATGTCATGTTGGCAATAGCTTGGATGGCCAGCCAGAGGAGCCTGGATATGAATTGTGATAGATGCACCGCTTGAATGATTTGGATACGTAGTGTACAGCATGCATGTATAGCAGACTATAGTAATTGAACATTCTTCAGTGAAAAATGGAAGAATTAGCGCTGTGTGTCCGTCCATATGGGTGAGTTACAGAAACATGTTTAGCCCAGAAAGCAGGTAGCAGAAGCAGACATACACCATCTCGCCATTTCCATGTAAAGTTTTAAAAACTTACAAAAGAAAGCAGGAGGAAATTTGTAGGAAGGGTCAGCAGTGATTGGGGGAGAAGAGGGGGGAGGAGGTGATCAGGGAGGGGGACATGTGGGACTCTGGGTACATTCCTTAAGCTCCCTGAGCTGGTTGGGCACACGGGTGTTTGCAATGATACACCTTGTACATTTCTACGCGTTCTAAATATTTCACGTGCATTTTTTTAGAGAATAGACAGGCACTTGGGTAGCTTGTTTTAATCAGCCTTGTGCTAATAAAGTAAGTATTTTTCTCTTGCGCATTTGTTTTAAAATGTTTCCCACCTTTGTTCTCTGGAGACATTGAGGATATCC